>MBAC02005136.1:0-31845 GCA_001712635.2 Nothophytophthora sp. Chile5
GACAAAGTGCTGGGAGCTCAGTGACTCGATGAAAACCGATCTGCACACCAAGATCTACTGAGCCATTAGAAACAGGTGCGTAAAGCCCCCATCGTCGCGGGCGAGCGGCCAGCGACACAGGTCTTCGTACGTAGAATACGGCATGGGCTGTTTGCCGATGTGGCGCGGTCCAGTGGTCTGGTTCTCAGTAGCCTCCATGCGACGGAGCCCAGCATATATGGTGGTTGATTTCTTGCCGGAAAAAGCGGTTGAGGGCTCAACATCGAGTTCTCGATACACATCGTTCATTGCGGTGTGGTACCCGCGAAGCGTGGAGGCTTTGAACAGAGGTGCGCTTGCAAGCGATAAACTTGTCAACATGGGCAGGCGTGAAATGAGCGACGTCGGGTTGTCCGGACGTGTCGATGTAACGACCCTCAGTATATTTTCTTCGTCAGTACGTCGCGAGCCCCCTTCTTGATCACGCATTTGCCGGAGTTGTAAGCAGCTTTTGTCGAGGGAGCAATGGCCGCTTTGTGAATCTCATCGGGTGAAAGGCATCCGGATACATCGAGGTGTCTCGGATTTGTGAGGCCTCGTGCTTCATCATGTTTGTGATTGTTCTGAGAATGGTGCCTGTCCTCGATAGGAAGATTTTCAAACACGCATGGAAAGTGGCCTCTTTCTCGTAGCGCTCCACCACTTCGATTTTCCGAAATAATCAAGTTTTTTTTTCCTCCATACAATTGCCAAGTCTATTGAGGGTCACGAAATAATCTGATGTCGAGAAAAAGCACGATCCCAGCCTTACGAAAGTGCCATCCAGGCCGCTCCACAGCTTGCGAAAGGGCAAGACTGCAAAGTAATACTTGTTGGTCCCGCAGTGCGATCTGGGTCCTGCAGTGCGCATGCGGGTCCACCAGACAGCGACAGACGATAGATAAAATAGTACTTTTCATTTGCACTGTAGTTAGCGGGGGACTTGAATGCTAGTTAGCCTCCAAATACTACACGTCGTCGACGCACTTAACCACTATTGCTGGAGCCCGCTGCCTTGCTTCGGAGAAAGACGGCAGGAAGCACCACGACGAGTGAAAAGCGTCGACGTCCATCGGTAGCGCCAGGAAACGAGGTGACGCACTACCACCCAGGCAACGCGGGCCTGCTACGTTAGGCGAAACAGCTTGCGCTCAACTCGTAGGTGGCACACACGGAGGATACGGAGGATGTGTACTTCTAGTTGATGACAACTGACGACCGGGGTGAATGCGGGTCAAATGCGCTTCGAAGTACATGCACTTGAGTAGGTGACAGCGTATCAGCTTCTTCAGGCTCAAATTCGTACGATCCAACTGCAACACTCGCTTCAAATTCGCAGGCGCCATCGCTGTCTTGCTGCCTACATTTCTGCCAGTTCCCCCAGGTAGATGTTCTTGTCGCTGCCGCAGGAGCCCACGATGGGCTCCGTGGGGTGGAACGTGGCCTCGTTCACGCTGCCCGTGTGGCCCGGCAGGTGGTAGCGCAGGTGGCCCGTCTCAGCGTCCCAGATGTACACGAAGCGGTCGGCCGAGCCGCTGGCCACGAAGCGCATGTCTGCCGACCAGCCGCAGCGGATCAGCGTGCGCTCGAAGCTGTGCTTGGCGCCCACGAACGTGGTCTGCAAGCGCTCGCCCTTCACGAACGGCCGCACGTCCCATTTGCGGACGGTGGCGTCCATGGCGTTGGACAGCAGGTAGCTGCCGTCCGGACTCAGACTCACGCCCGTCACGATGTCGGCGTGCCCTTGCAGCACCGTGCTCACCTCACCCTTGCGGAGGTCCCACATCTACCGCACAACAGCAGCATCAATCTATGCATTAGAGCACACCACAGGACAAGGGAAATTCGAAGCTCCCGACACCAGAATAGCGACGTCACGCACCTTGATGTCGCCGTCCAGCCCGCCCGTGATCACGTGCGTGTTGTCGCCCGAGAAACACACGGCCGTCACCTGGTAGCCGTTCTCAAAGGTCTTGGCCGCGCGCTTGTGTCGCACGTCCCACAGCTTCGTGGTGCCGTCATCACTGCCGCTCACCACGAGCGTCGGGCCGCTCGTCACGGGGCAACAGCTATTCACGATTGCCGAGTGGCCGGCGAACTTCTTCACGCGGGCGCCGGTTTGCGCGTCCCACAGCCCCACTGTCTTGTCGGCCGACGCCGAGACGATCTGTGCGCTGTCGTAGGTCCACTGGACCTCCAGGACCGCGTTCTTGTGGCCACGAAGAACGTTGTAGTTGCGGCATTCGCCGTACACGTCCCACAGCACTATGGCACAAACAAGCAGCAGCTCTCGGTCAGTTCAGCGCCATCTCCTCCACACTACGACCCCCACAAGGAGCAGAAGCCTCTGCGACGCACATATGCTGCGGTCGAAGGACGATGACGCCACGTGCTGCCCCGACGGACTGAACTTGAGTGAGTACACGGCCGCGCTGTGGCCCGAGAGCAGCATCGTGGGCGCCAGCAGCCCCGACGTGCGGTCGCCCAGCGTCCTGGCCGGCACCACCTGCGGGTCCGCCGGCACGATCTCCGTCACGCGCGAGCGCTTGGCCAGCTGCGTCTGCTCCGCCACGGCCAGCGCCGTGGAGGTCTCGTCGCCATCATCGGCGCTCAGTCGCCGCTTCCCGGCTGGCATCTTTGTCTTGCTCCGTTGCTCCACAGACGACCAAGCGGCATCACAAGCTCAATTCAAAAGTGAATTGCATTGATTAATGACTGAGATAGCCAATCACCTGGCTGGATCGCTGTGAAGAAGCAAGCTGATTGGCGCTCCATTTAGAAACGAGGATAGAAACGATGGGACCAATTGTCGAGGGAAGCTTGATCCAAATCACATGCGCCGCTTCGAGTCCCGATCCGCTCGCCCGCCTCGATGACTCGCTTCCTCGCCAAGATGCGCTTCTGGCTCTGGCTGCTGCTTCTGCAACTTCTTCATGTGCAATCAGTCGACGCTACTCTCGTGACGATGGCAGCCACGTGGACCAACAGCTCGGTGGGGGCGTCGGCGGGGCTGGAGCTCCAACTGACGGTGGGGGACGCGCTTCTCCCTGTGGACGCTGTGCTCACGATCCAGTTGAATGCGCTTTTCACCGTCGCAGGAGACGCCTCGTTGGACACTAGTACGTTAAGTGAGACCCTCGATGGCACCTGGAACGTCACAGTGACCGCGGCAATGCAGACGCTTGTGGTAGCTCGCAACGGCGACGGCTCAGAGCTGAGTGCCGCCACACTGCTCCGCTTCGCGTTGACGGGTGTGACGAACCCTCTTCGAGCCGGCCTTATCGACCTGGGGACGCTGAAAATCTCAAGCGCTATGGAGTATTCCACCATGTGGCTGCAGCTGCCGACGATGCAGATCGACCCCGGCGCGATCTGGCAGACGGGCGCAACGTTCTCCAACCTACTGAGCGGTCGCAACGCCTCGCTGACGGTCCGACTGATGCCGTCGCATAGCGTGCCGAAAGACGGCTTGGTTAGCATTACTCTGCCGTATATTTACGGTTCGTTGTCCGATGTGACTCTGTCGAGCGTCGCCGGACTCGATGGGCAGTTCGAGCTCTGGCCTCAGAACAACCAGGTCGTTCTCCGCCGCCGCGTCCCACCTTCGGGGACTGATTCGGTGGCGATGCAGATGGTGACGATCCAGTTGAGCGGTGTCGTTCACCCGTTGTTGGAAGGACCGGTGGGTCCCTCTGTTCTGATACAGACGCTGGATGCTTCCAGCCTGATTATCGACCAGACGTACGTGAGCATGACAGCCGCCGTGCTCGCGAAGGCCCGCGTGCTGGTTAGCGCTTCCAGTCTCCGGGTGGATGAAGGAAACCTAACAGGAGCGCAGTACACGCTCGCATTGAGTGCACCACCGATCGAAGAGACCGCGATCACGATTTCCGTTGGGGATGCGGAGAGTCGAGCGAAACTGGAGATCGAACCGACCTCCGTGGAGTTCACAGCCTCGAATTGGGCCGTCGATGTGGTTGTCACCGTGATCGCGCCGGAGGATCACGTGGTGAGCGGCACAGCCACCACGGAGAACGTTGTTGTGATAAACCACAGCATCATCGGTGGAGATCTGGGTGGAACCTTCGCCGTCGTCGATGCAGTGGACGTGCACGTAAGCGAGAACGACTTGCCGGCCGTTCATATCTCTGACCGCTTTGCCGCTGTTGTAGAAGGCATCCGCAACGACAGCTACGAGATCGCGCTGCTGTCTCAACCGAGCAGTGACGTGGTCATTGATCTGTCCCCGCGAGACGCGTTCATTTCGACTGTCCCGGCGCAAGTGGTGTTCACGACGGCTTCTTGGAACGTCTCTCAAGTTATCAACGTCGTGGCGTTGCTGGCTTCATCGACTCAAAGCGCTGTGAGTGGCATCCTGCACCACCTCACCTCGACGGATCCGAACTATAACGCCAAAGACGACGAGGTCTTCCCTCAGAACCAAGTGCTCGTGTACTACGAGCCTCTGGCGATGGAGTCGTGTGTGGAGCCATGTCGCGGCGGATGGTTCCCGCTGGTTAACACCACGACCGGAGACTCGCGATGCGTGGGTTGTCCCCTCGGGTACGTCTGCTCTGGCTCCTGCTCGGCTCCGATGCCGTGTCCAATAGGAACGTCGTCCAGCGTTGCATTCGCGGAATCTGTTGCCTCCTGTCAAGCCTGTTCAAGTGGATCCTACGCACATGTCGAGGGTTTGGCAACATGTATTGTGTGTCCAGCTGGGGCCTCGTGTCCAGATGCTGCGAGCTCCTTCACGCCTTGTCATACTGGATCCTTTTCGGCTGCCAATGAGAATCAATGTCATGAGTGTCCAGCCGGCACATACAACAATGAGACGTTCCAGTCCACGTGTGTGCAATGCCCCGAGGGATTCTACTGCCCGAAAGGCTCGACCAACCCCGTCGCATGCGCTGAAGGCACGTATTCCGTCCTCGGCGGCTCGTCGCCTTGCGGCGCGTGTCCAGCAGGATTCGCGTGCTCCGATCCGACGGTCGGTCCAGTTGCATGCCCGAACAGTACGTATTCGCTCGATAGCATGACGTCATGCACTCCATGTCCAAGCGGACATTCCTGCGGAGCCACAGATCAAGTGCCGCAGTCGTGCGGCAGTGGGTTCTATAGCGCAGGGAACGCTACTGCATGTACGACATGTCCTCGAGGTCACCAGTGCAGCAACACGTCGATGTCGGGTCCTGTTGCATGTGCTTTGGGCACGTACAGCAGCGTGGAGGGCTCGACGGCATGCAGCTCTTGCCCAGTGGGTCACAGCTGTGTGGACGTGACACAGACTCCAGTGCTTTGCGAGATCGGGAGCTACAGCTTGGAGGTGTGTAACCGTTCTTGACTCGATGATTCACGCCTCCGTCTGACGTGTGTTGCCTTTTGAACAGGGCGATCAATTATGTCGTGTGTGTCCAGCAGGTAGCTATTGCCCCAACCAGTATGCGGTTCCGCTAGACTGCGTGGCGGGAACTTACTCGCTCGGCAGCGCCTCGACGTGTACGCCATGTGGAGTTGGCGTGGAATGCTCAGCGGATGCGGCCCCGGTGGTCTGCACCCCAGGGTACTACTCGATAAACAGCTCCATGCCCTGCACGTTGTGTGGCGCAGGCAGCTATTGTCCGTCGGCATCACAGCCGCCGATCCAATGCCCTCAGGGCACCTACAGTAACAGCGGAGCCGTGGAGTGCTCAGCATGTCCCTTTGGATACGCCTGCGCTTTCCCCAATGGGCCGAACGCCTGCAAGCTTGGAGAGGTGAACAATGTGAACCACACGGCCTGCATCCCATGCCCAGCAGGCTTCGACTGCTCGCCGCTGAACAATTCCTCCCAGCCATGCAAACTCGGGACCTACAGTTCCGAGGGAGACGGCCAGTGCAAGTCGTGTCCAAAGGGCTACCAATGTCCACTGGTGACTGAGGATCCTGTTCGATGTGGTGACGGAACATATTCTCCCGTTGATTCGCCCGAGTGCTTGGAATGCCTCGCTGGATACTACTGCCCCCAACCAACGACGGATCCGCTGCCGTGTCCAGCGTGGCACTACTCTGGGAAGTCCAGTACTTTCTGCACGCCGTGCCCCGCGGGAATGGATTGTTCCTCCCCGTCCAGCATGCCAGTGGGTTGTCCAACAGGGATGTACAGCCTTGTGGCTGGCTCCGCCTGCTTGCCTTGTCCCGCTGGAGCGGCGTGCAGTAACCCAATCATCCCGCCGGTGGCTTGCCAGTCTGGGAGCTTCAGCATTCAAGGTCAAGGGAACTGCACGCAATGCGCAGCAGGCTCGTACTGTCCGTATCCGGACCAAAACGTGCAGCTTCCATGTGCCGCTGGGTCGTACGCGTTGGCTGGCGCCGTGGCATGCACGACGTGTCCTGCTGGGAAGCAGTGTCTGTTCGCGACGCAAGCTCTCCAGCAAACGTGCTCGCCAGGAACCTTCTCTCTCGGAGGACAGGCGGCATGCACTTCGTGTCCAGTGGGTCAAATGTGTCCACTAGCTGATGGCAGTCAAAACGCGGTGTGCGCCCCAGGCTGGTTTTCGTCTGGAGGAGCGGTGATCTGCACGATTTGTCCCGCGGGCTACGCTTGCCCCGATCCTGCGAACGAAGCGCCCGTTGTCTGCCCTGACGGCGAGTATAGCTTGGTTGGGGCCAAAGCGTGCACTGTCTGTCCACCAGGCTACGCATGTCCAGACCCCACGACCAAGTTGATCGTGCCGTGCGTGCAAGGAACGTATTCCACCGGAGGAGCTAGCACATGCACGCCCTGCCCGGCCGGTTACCAGTGCCTCTACTCCAACAGCTCCAGCTTTGAGCCCTGCCCGACGGGATACTACTCGCCAGTCGGCTCGGGCTCGTGCATCGAGTGTCCGAGAGGCTACTATTGCGACGCGCCGAACGAAATGCCTAAGAACTGCACGGTTGGCTATTACAGCTTACGTGCGTCCGATAGCTGCTTACCGTGCGACCCAGGCTACGAGTGTCCGCGGTCCGACCAGCTGCCGCAGCCATGCCCGGTCGGGTACTACAGCAAAGGCGCCGTGGCAAACTGCCGCTCCTGTTATCCAGGCTACAAGTGCAGTCTCGCCTCGACGAACCCGACGCCGCCACAGGACGCTTGTCCGATGGGCGGCTACTGCAACCCGTCCACAACCTTCTTCCTCTGTCCAGCAGGCACCTTCGGCAACGTGACTGCAGGAGAGGTAACGTAGGAAAGCCCATCTCGCTGCTCTCCCTTCGTTTGGTGCTAACTCTTGAGAGTGTCTGCTTCTTCTTCCGTAGAGCATCGACCAGGCTTGTGCGCCGTGTCCAGAAGGCGCGTACTGCGAAATGGGGGCGACGCCGCTGACGCAACAGACGTGCCCGGCAGGCTTCTTCTGTCCGGAAGGCACCACGCGCGCGTCGCAGAACCCGTGTCCAGCCGGCACGTTCAACTCGGCTAGCGGTCAGAAAAGCTCGGGCGTGTGCAAACTCTGTCCCGCTGGGTCGTACTGCCCAACAGGGAGCGCCGCACCGCAGCCGTGTCCGCAGGGCTATTACTGCCTGGAAGGCACACGCACCGTGAACCAATACCCGTGTCCTGCGGGCACCTTCAGTGGCCCACAGACCGGCCTGACGATCGGCTCGCAGTGCAACAACTGCACCCTTGGCAGCTACTGCCCGGAAGCCAGCAGCACGCCCACCAGTTGTCCAGCGGGCTCGTACAACCCGCAGATGGGGTCAGCAGGAGTGTACGAGTGCCTCGGTTGTCCACCGGGTTGGTCGTGTCCTCACGTGGGTCAAATCGACTACGTGGATCGGTGTGCAAAGGGCCATTATTGCCCTGGGAGCACAGTGCTCAACACCGATCACCCGTGCCCCGCCGGAACGTACACGGAGAGCGAAGACCTCATCCGCTCGCAGGACTGTACGATCTGTCCATTGCGACATGCGTGTCCTCAGGGCACGGGCGGAGAGACGCAGATGATGCTGGACTGCGGCGCTGGCTTCTTTTGTCCGAATGGGACAGGAAATGCCAACCAATTCCCGTGTCTCCCGGGCACATGGAGCTCCAGCACGTCGCTTTCGAGCGCCGACGAGTGCGACATCTGCCCCACAGGCCACTATTGCCAAGGTGGCAAGTCGTTTGTGGACGGAAGTTGCGCTCCAGGCCACTACTGTCCGCTGGGAACGTCTTCGTGGACCCAGTTCCCATGTCCCAGCGGAACGTACACTGCCAATACGTGGTTATTCGAGCCGGAGCAGTGTGACGACTGTCCACCGGGGTACTACTGCCCCGCCGGGTCCGTGGCACCCATTCCATGTAAGCCTGGGAGCTACACGTCCTTGAACAACACCATGACCGTGGGGCCAGCCAGTGCCTGGCCCGCATGCATCACGTGTCCCGCCGGCTACTTCTGCATCGAGGCTGCTACGACTCCCCAGGTTTGTGGCAAGGGTAACTACTCCGCGAGCGGCGCTAAAGCCTGCTCAACCTGCCAGGCCGGCTACTTCTGCAACAGCAATGTGACCAGCGCCGCGAATATGCTGTCGAATGCGGTGGGGTGGACAGCACCCGGAGCGCTGTACGGGACGTGCTACAACGGCACCTACTGCCCATCAGGAAGCGACAGCGAGCCAGCATTGGAGACGGACGCGTGCCCACCCGGGTATTTTTGCCCCACAGCTACCCCCGCTCCGATTATCTGCCCTGCCGGGACGTACAGCAACCTGACTGGCCAAGACAGTATGAGCGATTGCACGCCCACGCCCGCTGGATTCTTCAGTCTCGAGGGAGCGCTGGCACCCACGGGCGTGTGCTCACCAGGGTTCTACTGTCCGCTGCGATCGACCTCACGGACTCAAGTGCCGTGTCCGGCGAGGTACTACATCAACCGCACAATGGGCGAAAGCGAAGAAGACTGCGCGTTGTGTGTCTCCGGCGCGTACTGCCCCTTGGGTACGGCGTATCCAATCACGTGTCCGATGGGATACTACTGTCGCACGGGCATCTCCAGCCCAGAGCCGTGTCCGATCGGCACGTATTCCAACTCGACGGGCTTGCGACAGGTGGACGATTGTCTGCTGTGTCCGCCAGGCATGTACTACGACGCCACGGCGCTCACAGTTCCACGCGGACCCTGCGACCCCGGGTACTACTGCACGTTGGGCGCCTACACTTCAGCGCCGATGAATTACGAGTCGACGATCTTCGGAGTGAGCAATCGACACACGGGCGATCAGTGTCCTCCAGGCGCCTACTGTCCTTTGGGATCCGCGACTCCGAGATTGTGTCCGCCTGGGACGTTCAACAACTTCACGGGCCTGGAGTCTGAGGGCCAGTGCGTGCCTTGCCCGCCGGGGGAGTACTGCGAAACGCCGGGCCTGCTCTTGCCAACCGGAAGCTGCTTTGCCGGCTACTACTGCGTCGGAGCGGCTGCTGTGCCGACCCAAGTGGAGTCTCCAGCGGGTTATTTCTCGCTGGTGGGTGCCACGGCGCCGTCTCTGTGTCCTCCAGGACAGTACAACCTCTATTCGACCCAAGACAAATGCGTCGACTGCCCCGCCGGGTTCTTCTGCGGACTGCCAGGCACCATCACCCCCATCGTGTGTCCGACTGGCAACTACTGCCCCGAAGGGACCAGTCTGCCTGTCAAGTGTCCCGCCGGGATGTTCACGGACGTGGAAGGACTCGTGAAGATCGACCAGTGCGAGCCATGTCCCAGTGGTCAGTACTGCGATTCCTATGGCCTGTCGGCGCCAAGCGGCCCGTGTCTAGCCGGGTTCGTGTGCACCGGAGGCTCCCCTGTTGCCAACCCCGTCACGCAGACATATGGATACGTGTGTCCTGCGGCGAACTACTGCCCTGAAGGCAGTGGGAGCGCCATCCAGTGCCCCACAGGTTCCTTCCGAGCGGCAACTGGGGGCACGAGCCTCGACTCGTGCTCGCTCTGCCCTGGTGGCACACACTGCAGTGCCACTGGCTTGCCTGCCCCCTCAGGTCCGTGCAGTTCCGGCTACTACTGCGTCTCCAATGCTTCGTCACCGACGCCCACCGATAACGTGACTGGATCGATCTGTCCCGCGGGGTTTTACTGTCCCGAGGCGACCCCCACCCCGTTGAAATGCGCTGCCGGTACGTACGCAGTGTCCACGGGTCAAGCTGTCTGCGATGGATGTCCGATGGGGTTCTTCTGCGATGGGGTGGCAACCGATACATACGCCGAGTGTCCGATGGGTCGCTACTGTCCCCCAGGCACGGCGGAAGTGCCCGACCCGTGCCCCATCGGGACCTTCAGCGACGCCGTGGCGCTCACAAATGTGACGGAGTGTCGGAACTGCACGCCAGGGTTCTTCTGCGATAGCGTGGGGCTGGTGGCGCCTGCTGAATTATGTGCCGCAGGGTTTCTCTGTCCACCTCGATCGGAAAACGCCTTTGGGAAGACCGCAGACAGCGACACACACGTGTGTCCTGCCGGTGCGTACTGCCCGAAAGGCACGTACTTGCCCACCCCGTGTCCCGCCGGAACGTACTCGAACGACACTGGACTGGTCAGAGCCGAAGACTGCGTGTTCTGCGACGAAGGCGCGTACTGCGCCGACACGGGACTTGTAGAACCCACGGGCTGGTGCGACGCCGGCTACTTCTGCAAACGCAACAACACTCAGCCGACCCCTTCGTCTGGCGTCGTGGCGATCGTGTTGACTACTGTGAACAGCACCAGCCTGACGCTGTTCTTCGGGGGCCAATCTTGTCCGACAGGAGCCTATTGCCCCGAGGGCTCCATCACTCCGACGCCGTGTCCTGAAGGTTCCTACACCAACGTCACTGGTTCATCAGCCTGTCTCCCGTGTCCAGCTGGGTACTTCTGCCTCTTGGGCTGCGACGGCTACCTCGACTACGAATGCCCCACAGGCCACTACTGTCCCGAAGGCACCGAGAGAGCTACCCAGTTTCCCTGTCCACCAGGATCCTTCAGCAATCGCACCGCACTCCAAGACCGCTCCCAATGCACTCCAGCACCTGGAGGCACGTTCATCGACAGCTATGCGGCCGTGGAGCCCTCGGGGAACTGTCGCAGTGGCTTCTACTGCTCCGGTGGATCGGCGACCGGCACGCCAGCAGAGACCACAGCGACTGGCGGGCCGTGTCTCCCAGGCACCAACTGCCCCGAAGGCTCCGCAGTGCCGATCGTGTGCGACGCTGGATCCTATTGCGCCTCCACGAACACGGAGGCTGCACTGCAGTGCAGCGAAGGGTTCTACTGCGTCCAAGGCTCCTACACCGCGACGCCCACAGGCCAAAACAACTCGCTAGGCATGATCGGCGACGTGTGTACTCGTGGCCACTATTGCCCCAAGGGTTCCAGCAACCCCACTCCCTGTCCACCAGGCACCTACTCGGAGAACACGCAGAACGTCAACGCCAGCGACTGCTTCTCGTGTCCAGCAGGCTACGTCTGCAGTGCTTCTGGGATCGCCACGCCCGCTGAAAAGTGTCCACCAGGTTTTTTCTGCACGGGAGGAGAGCGCACAGCTACCCAGCGCTGTCCCAAGGGCTTCGAGTGTCCCGAGGGGTCCTCAGAGCCACGTGCGTGCGTCGCCGGCACGTTTGCAGACGAAACAGAGCTCGATGAGTGCAAAGTGTGTCCTGAGAGATTCTACTGCGAGGTCGGGTGCTCCCAGCCAATCACCTGCCCACGAGGGTACTTCTGCCCACCGCAGACGCCGTCACCAACAACGTATCCGTGTTTGGCAGGTTCCTTCGGCGACCAAGTGGCGCTCGCCAGCGCGGCAGAGTGCGCGTTGTGTCCACCAGGACAGTTCTGCTCGGGACTGCCACCCACCAACGTGACCTCGGGCGACTGCGCGCCAGGTCACTACTGCGTAGGCAGCACCCAGACGGCCGAGCCGCTCGATGGAGTCACAGGCGGATTGTGCGACGGCGGCCACGTGTGTGTTGGCGGAGCGTGGCTGTCTGATCCGATTGACAACGTCACAGGGCGAGGATGCGACCCGGGTTTCTACTGCCCGGCGGGCTCCAGCTCGCAGATCCGCTGTCCCAAGGGGACGTACAATAGCGTCGAGAGACAAAGCAGCTGCGTCACGTGTCCGGCCGGTGGTTACTGCGACACAAACGCCACGGCTCCTGTCCCGTGTCCCGTACGCTATTACTGCCCTGAGGGCGTTGAGGACCCCGTGTTGTGCCCGAACGGCACGTACGGCCATGAAGTGGGGCTCACGAATGCCACACAATGCGCACCTTGTAGCGCTGGCAAGTATTGCGTCGGCGGGACTCTGACCGCCTCGTGTGCTGCCGGATACTACTGTAAGTTGAGTAACGACCACCCGAATCCAGCAGCGCCAACAAACGCAACGACAGCGCTGAACGCCACGATGTTGGCCACGATGCTGGCCACAGAGCTCGCGACACCGTGGGAGACGGAGCTCGGCGGTCCCTGTCCGATCGGCCACTATTGTCCCGAGGGCGTACTGGATCCCATCCCGTGCCCCAAGTTCCTGTCTCGACTCGAGACCCACGGCGCCAGTGTGGACGACTGCGGTCCGTGTCCTGCTGGCATGAGCTGCGAGGATGGCGCCAATACTGTCCTGTGTCCTGCAGGATCGTACTGTCCGCAGGGGGTGAATACTCTCCCTTGCCCAGCTGGCACGTTCAACGCCTACGAAGGGCAGGCACACCTGGAAGACTGCGTGCTCTGCGACGCTGGGAAGCTTTGCAACCGCACGGGCATTTTGGACCTCACCGACTACGACTGCCCGCCCGGTTCCTACTGTCTGCGTGGCTCCAGTTCGCCACGTGCCTGTCCCGAAGGCAGCTTCCGAGCTGTGAGTGGAGCCAAGAGCACGGGGGAGTGCTCCTTGTGCGTCAGCGGGTCCTACTGCGAGGCTGGTGCCGTCCAGCCCACAGTGTGTGAAGCCACGACGTACTGCCCCGTGGGGTCGGGCTCCCCTCTGTTGTGTCCCGGAGGCAGCTACTGCCCATACAACAGTACGGCGCCAGTTCTGTGTCCCGAGGGGTTCTTCTGTCCGCCCGATGCACGCTCGCCTTCTGTGTGTTGGCTTGGTCACTACTGCCCCAGTGGAACAGTGGCCCAGATCCCCTGTCCGCTGGGCTACCTCGGACGTCAGACGCCTCTTGACGGCGCTTACATATCCTTGTATTCGTCCTGCGAAGCCTGTCCGCCAGGAACCTTCGGCATCGACGCCAATCGATCTCGGTGTGATGAGTGCCTAGAGGGCTACGTGTGTCTCGGAGCCACCAGTTCGAGCCGTCCCACGAGTCGAGAGACGGATGGAGGCTACCCGTGTCCAGTGGGATTCTACTGTCCAGCCGGCAGCTCAGTCGAGATGACGTGTCCAAGAGGGACGTACCAGCCGCAGACCAAGGCCCCGAACGCGTCGTCTTGTCTGCTCTGCCCCGAGAACTCTTACCAGAACGCCATTGGCCAGGCCAGCTGCTTGCCGTGCTCCACAAGCGCCTTCGCTGGCTCAGGTGCTACCCAATGTACGTGCGTGGGCAGCCATCGCGCTTTCCAAATGTCGGACGGCTACTGTATCTGCGAGCCTGGCTACGAGTTCTACGACCAAGACATGATCCTGCGCAGTGATGAGGACGGCGAGGTGGACTGCCAACCCATAGTGTACGATCGCTGCGGGAGCAACCAGGTTCGTTCGGACAGTGGCTCGTGCGTGTCTGCCAGCGGCTCAGCTTGCGATGCCAGTTGCAACAACGGGACCGGCACCTACGTGGCGAGTCTTGGCGTTTGCCAATGCGACGACCAGCCCGATCTGGACACGATCTGCGACAAAAAGTGCCGCGAACAAGCCACGCAGATCCAGGTCAACAGCAGCACGGGCGAGCTGCAGCTCTATGATCCGTCCACAGGTGAGGTGACGTCTTTGACGGATGGTGACAGCGTCTCCGGCCTCGTGTCCAAGGTCTCCTGCGCGTCGGGGAGCGACTGCCAATTACACTCAGTCGCTGTGTCCTCCACGGGGTTCTCTGGCTCCTACGATCTCCCAGCACAGCTAAGAAACACGACATCTCGACGAAGGCGGCGATTGACCTCGTCGTCCTCCTCGATCACCAACCCGATGGTGTGTCTATCCGTAGGCGACGGCCTGCTCTTCGACCTGTCGGTGCCGCACTCGTACCCGATCTACCTCAAGGACTCCATGCTGAACACGAACCCGAGCTTCGACTACGGCGCCTTCCGCGCGCTTGCCACCAAGGTGAACGCCAACTCCAGCGCCGTTTCGGCCTTCGCCTCCTCCTTCACCGAGTCAGGCACCTACGTCTTCGGGAATTCACTCAACGGCGCGGCGCAGACCATCATCGTCGTGATGAAGGCCGGCACGAGCTGTCCAACCGACGCACCCATCGTGCC
The DNA here is from genome assembly GCA_001712635.2 of Nothophytophthora sp. Chile5. Classification (NCBI taxonomy): domain Eukaryota; phylum Oomycota; class Peronosporomycetes; order Peronosporales; family Peronosporaceae; genus Nothophytophthora; species Nothophytophthora sp. Chile5. The sequence continues at coordinate 14,403 of MBAC02005136.1, forward strand.
GCTCAACGAGAAGAACCTGATCAGTGTGAGCGCCAAACGACGCACCGACGGTCTCATCCTGGCGCCGGACTGGGCGCTGATCATGGGCCTCCTAGGCGGACTCTTCGGCATGGTGGCCGCTGTCATCGCCGGCTTGTACTACTTCCGAGCCAAGAGCTGGACCAACGCGGCCGTGAAGAGCAGCAGCGGCTACCGCGCCAAGAGCAAGCAGGTGAATCTAGCCACTATGCACTCGAAGGGGACGGTGGCTGTGAACGCCAAGGACGACAGCTCTCCAGACGGAGGGCTGGACCTCTTGGCGACCGAGCCGATCACGAAGAAATTCCAGCTTGGCGGGGACGAAGCGGTCAAGGGGAAGGCGATAGAGTACCAGGCGGACTTGGGTCGCTGGAACGAAGAGGATCTGGACCTGCGCGAGCTCGTCGACCGTCTGCAGTTCCATCACGAGGCCGTGACAAAGAACTTCGAGGACCAGAAAGGAGACGTGAAGCAGCTGCTGCAGCACTTGCAGGCCGAAGCCGCCGAGCTGAAGCGGCTGTTTGTAGGCGCACTGCTGGCTTCGGACCCATCCGCTGAGAAGAACGACGTGCTGGCTCATGAGGACAACGGCGAAGACACGGAAGCGCCTCAACTCAGCGCATTGAGTGGACGTCCACGGTCGCGAAGCGTAGCAGGCAAGGAGAAGTTTCTCCTGGAGAACCTGGAGCGCGATCTCCAGGACCGTGGCCGGTTCGAGCAGAAGAAGGTGGCCATGCTGGGCAGCATTGGCGCAGATCTGCGGGAGATCGAGGGCTGGGGCGAGAAGCTGAGCGAGCTGACTACTGCGCTGGTGCAGGAGATGTCGTCTCCTCCCCACGATGCGACACCGGAGCGCACGACTACGGGCGACCGATCAACTTGTCTGGAGCAAACGCGGGCGGTGCTGGAGGATTTAAACACACTGCTGGGCTCCGACCCAGCGACGCGGACGACGTCGTCGCTGCTGCAGCTCGCCGAGGCGGAGAAAGGGAGACGCGAAGTCGGCAGATTCGTGCTGGAGGCTTCTCAGCGACACTTCAGTCCGATCGCAGCAACTTCAAACGCCCCGCGGCTCACTTCGGCCGGCACGAGGAGCGAGATCCAGAGGCTGCTGGAGCTGCACGAGGAGCTGGAGAAGGCGCAGAACAAGGAGGACGAGGTGCTGTTGACGCCGCTGCCGTCGCTGCAGAGGTTTGGCGCGGCGCTGCCACAGGTGCTGACTGCTCTGGAAGAGCTGGAAGGCAGCTTCCGCCGGGAGTTGGAGGCCGTCCGCGAGGAGCAGAACCCGGCGAAGGAGCGCGCGGTGCAAGCGCAAATGCACAGTCGACTCAGCAAACTGCTGAAAGAGGTGGCTGCAGGCGCCAAGAAGGTGAATGGGAAGCTGGAGAAGGAGACCCAACGCGCAGCCAAGAGCCGAAACGGGGCGCGACGAGCGGAGAGCGCACTCGCCGATACGCTGGGGAGGGCGAAGGAGCAGTGGCGAGCTGCGGATCAAGAGCAGAAGCAGCAGACGGCCGCAATGAGAGCGAGCACGAACGCAGTCACCAGCCCCACGCCTCGATTAGAGGCGGAAGATGCGGAGAAGCTGCGCGACGACACGCTCTTCCAGATCAAAGAACTGCTGGTCGGCCTCACGACGCAACTCCGGACTCATGGCGTGCCTTCAGTGCTACCTACCGGTCAGCGGGTTCCCTCGATAGGAGGAGTATCGGACAGTCTCTTGGATGCTCGTGTCGCCTTGACGGAGGCCAAGCGGAAGGCTGAGAACGAGGCGAGCAAGAGCGCAGCGGAGTACGCGTCGAACCTGGACGCGCGCTTCCCTCAGCTCTCAACGGCGGAGAAGGAGCGACTACTGGACGATTTCGCCTCGGATCTGCGCCAGATCCAGTCGTCTGTGAATGTGGAGGCCACGCGGACCCAGGCGGAGCTCGCGACTCGACAGGTTGCCAGCGAAGTGCTGCGCGAGGCTCAGCAAGTGCAGATGCAGCGCCGAGACCAGGAGGACGCGACTGCGTTACGGGCACATCACGATGAGGAGGAGCAGTCGCTGGAGTCCCAGTTCCAGCAAGAGGAGCTGGCCATCGAGCAGGAGTACCTGAAGGAGCTGTCCAGTTTGGAGCAGGAGTTTGGGGGCGAGGACGCTGGGGACTTGACCGAGCCACCCGAAGACACGTTCGAGGGTTTGAACGAGGAGATGGGAGGTGACGAAAGCAGTCCTCCGGACAGGGCGGGCTGGGAAGATGACGCGCCGTTGCAGCAGCTTGACTTGGATGGCGACGAGGACGAGGACATCATCGCCCAGCTGAACGACGTGTATGCGGGAGCCTGGGACGACCGTGTCCGAATGTTGGCGATGGAGGAGGGTCTGCGAAAGGATCAGCTGGCGGAGCGGCTTCGAAGGAAGCGCAATGCGCAGAAAGACAAGGCGGCTATAGCGTTCAACACTGAGGGAGTGAACAGCGCTGTTGCTCCCGAGGAAAAGGAGTTGGAACGTCAACTGTTGCTGGAAACTGCGGAGCGGAAGGACGCGTTGCTGGAGCAGATCGTAAAGAGGCAAGACGACATGGATGCGCTGCAGCAAGAGGCGGTCGATCGCGCCATGGCGCGGCTGAAAGAGCAACTCGCGGCTTGCCAAAACCAGGTTACTATGGATGTGAACGCAGACCAGAGCGGAGACCAACAGCTGCACGACACGATGGCGGAGAAGCTCATTGCCGTGCAGCGGACGACACAAGACGGGAAGCGGAAGGGCGAGGAAGCCGTCGCGAGGGCGGAGGACGAGCTTCAGCACTTGAAGGGCGAGTACGAGCGCGACTTTGCGGCTCTGAGAGGTCAGATCGACACGGAGCAACTGCGGCTGGAGGCGAAGCTAAGGCAGACGCTGGAGGCGAAGCGGCGGCGGCGTGGGCAACCTCATGAGGCGAAGAGGGAGAGCGATGATGGCGAGCAGGACGAGAAGGTCGGACAGGGTGGAAGCAGCAGCACGGAAGAGGAGATGGAGGCTGAACTCGCTGCCTTTACAGACCGAGTGGTCCAGGAAGTGAGGGAGAAGCACACGCGACTGCAAGAGGAGATCGAGACGAGGAAAACCCACGCCACGATTGATGTAGCGGTCGCAGAAGCTCAACTGGCGTATCTCGAAGGACTTGGCAGTCAAAGCGAAGGCGCGACAGTCAGCAAGCCGGCGTTGGAGGCAGTACGCGACCGTCTTCAGGAGACGAGCGAGTTGCTGGAGGCTCTGGCGAGTCAGATTCCAGCTCAGATCCAGCAGCAATCGCAGCAAGTGCTTGACCAGCTGCATTCCGACTACACAGCGGCGTGTGTCGAGCGTCGACGGGATCTGGAGGCCGAAGCTGCGATGCGGAGAGTGCAGCTAGCGGAGAAGATGAATCGACGGCGGCGTGGCAGCAAGGCTGAGTCAGGGACGCCAGCTCAGGCCACTTCCGAAGCCCTCGATGAGCAAGAGCGTCTGGCGCTGGCGGAGATCGACACAGAGCTAAAGACGGCGCTGGCGGCTCTTGAAGACACCGAACGGGAGACGGAGAAAGCGCTCGCGAAGGCACTGGCGTCTGCGATGCACAAGGGCGGCCGAGATGTGGAGAGTCGTCTCCGTCAGTGCCAGCAAAACCACGAGGTGGAGCGAAGCAAGCTGCAGCCGGGGCAGGAAGAGGCGCTGGGTCAACAGCAAGAACAAGCAGTGGTGAGTACTCTGGAGACGCTCGAGGACGAGGCCTCAAGGCGACAGCAGCGAGCCGCAGAGGACCGCGAGGCTGTCGAGCGGGAGATAACGCGTCTTCAGGACGAGAGCAGCAACGCGTTGACCGCTCTGACCCACGCACTCGAGGCGGAGAAGCAGCGTCAGGAACATCGACTTCAGCAGCGTATGGCGCAGCGGCGAGAGCAGCAGCGCAACCAGCTACCAGCCGGTTCATCTCCTGAAGAAGCGGCCGAGATGGACGCGAGCATCTCCAAGCAGGAGCGCGCTGAGCGACAGCGACTCGAAGACCAACTGGATGCTCAGGCGCAGCTCGCGCTCGCCGAGGAGCACGGGAAGCAGCGCGAGCAAGAGGATCGACTGGCGCAGCAGCTTCGTGACGCTTGCGTGGCTGAGGCTGTCGCCACCGCGACGAAAGACGCGCTCGCTCATGTGCGGGGAGCTGGCTCCAGTGCCGAAGCCGTGGAGCGTCTGCGACTCTGGCGATCGCGAGAGCCGCGTGGCGCCTCTGTCAAGGCGGCAATTGGGATGGCCACGCGCAAACAGAGTACCGTATCGCGGCTGGCGTCTTTTGTGGTGCCATCCGATCGCAGTAGGACGGATGGCAATGACGGCAGAGTCGTAGCCGATACCATCGCAGCAGAGATGGAGCAGCAGATCAAGGCACTGAGTGCGACGCATCTCCGAGCGTGGCAACAGCGGCAGCAGGAGCTGCAGGAAGACGAGGCTAAGCGGAAGGCTGAGTTGGCAAGGCGTCTGCAACGCAAACGCCAGGCTAGTAAAACGTCAGGCCAGCAAGCGGAAGTCAGAGAGGAAGAAGAAGCGCTGCATCAGTTGGAGGCGGCAGCCATCGAACGGAGATTCGCGATGGACGCGCAGGTGGACGCGGAGCTGGAACATCTTGCAGCTGCCGCGCAGGCCGCGGGTGGTCAAACCGCCGTTGAGATCGAGACGCTGCTCACTGCCTGCCGCTCGCACTTTGTGACTGAGACGGCGGCGCTCCGAGACACGCTGTTGACTCAGCGTCAAGCGCAGCAAGCAGCGCTTCGTGAGCGGTTGGAGCGTAAGCAACTCACGAAGATGCAGGAACTCGGGACAGCAGCAGCAGACCCCGCAGAAGTCTCGGCAATGGACGAAGCACTGCGGGAAGAAGAGGCCACGGAGCTCCAGACGCTGGCGGAAGCTGAAGTCCGACAGCTCAGCGCGCTCCACGACCAGCTCCGTGAGGAAGTGGACGCTGCGTTCGTCAAAGCAGATCGTCAGGCCAGTGGTCGCTGCGATGCAGCGAAGACGCGACTCGAGGCGAGTGAGCGGGAGCTGGACAGCATTCATCAGGAGCATGCGGATGGCAGGCGAGCGCTGCAAGAAGCGCTGGATGTGGAGCGCCAGCGTCAACAAGACAAGCTGCTGGAGCGCACGACCAGACGCCGTACGGAGCGACTGGCGGAGCTCAAGCGCGAGTATCCGGACGACCCGCCGCAAGAAGCGGTGGATCGCGCCATGCAAGTGCTGGAGGGCGAGTACGAGCAGGAACGCGTGCGACTGGACGCTGCGATCGCTGAGCAAACCACGCAAGCGCTGCGTGAACACGACGACAAGGCGCTGGTGAAGGAGGCGGCGCTGCAGGTCGAGACGCGGCGACTTCTCAGTGACGCAGAGGCCGCGCAAGCAGCTCGCGAAGCGCTGGAAGCCGCGCACCGGGCGGAGGTGGAGCGTGTCGCTCGTGAGTTCTACGCCTGCGTTGGAGGAGGAGAGGGAGCCGACGTCGTTGCGGCACTGGAAGCGCGAGAGCGTCGACGTCGACTGGAGCAACGATTGGCTGCCAAGCGCGCTCAAAGAGGAGGACGAGCCGCTGATGTGAGTCCAAACGGATCAGAAGCGCCATCAGTGACCGTGGAGTTGCCAGTAGAGCTGCAGACCGCGCTCCTGGACGAGATGGAACGCGAGTTGCAGCAGCTGCATGGCCACCACGACCGCGAGTGGCGCGCTCTCCAGTCACAACTTGAGGCTGAGACACGGCTTCGCAAGACGCAGTTGGCGGAGCGACTGCAACGGAAGCGTCGGGCACTCCAGGGCAATCCCACAGCTGAAGCAGCGAGTGCCGAGGCCGCTCTGGATCGCGAAGAAGAGCGAGAGAACCTGGAGATCGATGCGTCCGCAGCGTCAGCGACGCGCGCCCTCACGTTGGCGATGCAGCGTGGCCGTGAGCAAGCTGTTGACAAGGTGGCGGAGGGTCTTGCAACGGGCTGCGAGGAGATGGAGGCGCTACTGGCGGCCACGAGAGCGAGCCACGAGGATGGCCGCCGTGTCCTGGCCGAGACGCTGGAGACGGAGCGTCGCAAGCAGGAGTTAGCCCTCCGTCAGCGCTTGGCTCAGCGTCGACCCGCTCGTGGAAGTGATGACACGCCTTCGACTGAGGCAGAGGAAGCCGAGGAGCGACGAGAGCTGAACGAACTGCTTGCCGTCCAGGAGGCCAAGGCTTGGGAGATGCAGCATGAGCGCGAGGAGCAGGAAGTGGTTGCTGTGCTGGCGCCTCTGGAGGCTGCGGCTCTCCGACGACTGGATGCTGCGGCGCAGGGCGAGCGCGACGCGCGAGAGGAGCTGAGGCGGGTCGCCGAGGAGCACGCTCGGCACCTCGCGGAGCTGCGAGCTTCCCTTTCGGCTGAGAGGCAGCGGCAGGAGCTCGCGCTGCGGGAGAAACTGCGTCGGAAGCGCGAGCAGCGACGCGTCGATGGCGTTGCAGTGTCGGCAGAAGACGAGAAGGACGAGGAGCGGCAGGCGCTGGAGGCGCTGGAGGCCGCGTTCGAGGCGAGCTCGGCTAAGGTAGAGGCGGAGGCCGCTGCCGTCCACCGTGAGAAGCAGATGGAGATGGTGGCGCGTGTGTGCGAGCACGTGGCAAGTGGAGCGGCTCAAGAGGCCGCGATGGCGGCGCTGGATGCCGCCCGTCTCCAAGCGGAGCGTGTGCGAGCCGACTACGAGGCGGCACTGGCCGGGAGACGAGAGGAGAATGCGGTGAGCCGTGCCATTGGCCACGACAGCCTCGCGCAACGATTGGCTGCGCGGAGACAACAGCGTCGACAACAGCAGAACAGCAGAGAGCTCAACGCAGCCGTTCGAGTGGTGCCACCAGGCTCAGTGGTGGCCTCACCGACCACGCAGATCGTGCCACCGCAGGAAGACGATGGCTCGACCGATCGGGAGATCGCCAGCGTGAAGGAGGCTCACGCACGAGGCCTCGAGGCGCGAAGAGCTCAGCTGGACGCGGAGGCGGCTGCTCGCAAGGCTGCGTTGGCTGCTCGACTCGAGCACAAGCGTCGGTCTGCTGCACTCGCCGTGGCCTCAACCTCCTCCAGAACATCCGAAGCCGACCGACTGGAGTTCGATCGTGCTTTGGCGCTGGAGGAGCAACAAGAGCTGGCAGCCATCGAGCAGGACCGAGCAGCGAAGGGCGTCGAGCTGGATGCGGAGGCTGTAAGAGAGCAGCAGCGTCTGGCCCAAGCGCTTCGGGAAGCCGATGAACGCGGCTCCGCGGACATTGAGCAACAGCTGGCGGCATGCAAGCTGGCACATGAGGCGGAGACGACCAGACTGGAGGAGATGCTGCGAGCGGAGCGCGCGCGACAGGAGCTGGCGCTGCAGGAGCGACTGGCTGCGAAGCGGCAGCGACGCAAGCAGCAGACTGGCGACGTGGAGTTGACGGAACTGGAGGACGACGCCTTGGCCGACGAGCGGGATACGATGGAGACGCAGACGCAACTGGAGGAGCAGGCCACGGCGTCTCGCGAAGCTCTGGCTTCTCGCCAGCAGCAGGAGCTGGAGGACGTGGCGCGGGAGCTGGAGCGCAAGGCAGAGGCTCAGCGACAGGCAGCCGTCGACCAGCGTCTCGCCGCAGAGCGCGAACTGGCGCGGCTGGAGGAAGAACTGGCTCGCGAGCGCCGTGCGCTGCAGCAGACGTTGCTGGCGGACCAGCAGCAACGCGAGGCGCAACTGCGTGAGAAGCTGGCCAGGAGGAAGATGACCCGGCAAACCCGAGGCGGCGAGGCTCTCGGTACAGCAGCTCAGAGTCAAGAGGAGGCGGCGATCGAAGCGGAAGCCGAGAGGGAAATGGCGGCGCTGCAGGAGCAGTTTGGACAGGAGCAAGCCGCGGCGATGGCGCAGGAGCATGAGAAGCAAGAGGCTCGGAGGCGGCAGGCCACGCTGGAGCTCCAGGACGCAGCCGCGGCGGCGGCGGAGGCAGCAGCAGCCGCTCGCCAGGCCCAAGAGGAAGCGGCGCGTGTGGCTGCAGAGTTCCAGCAGCGACACGCCGAGAACCAGCGACTTGAGGCGGCGGCGGCCGTGCAGTCCAAGAGTAAACTGGCAGATCGGCTGGCCGAGAAGAAGCGGAGGCAGCAGCTCAAGCAGCAGCAGGTCGAAAGGCGTGGATCTGTCTCTGGAGCTGGGGATAAAACCAGCGAGAGAGACGAGGCGGAGCGTCTCCGACTCGAGGCGCAGGTAGAGACGCAGCTGGCTGCGTGTCGGGAGGCGCACGACGCCGAGGCGGCCAAGCTGCGCGAGTCATTACAGGCGGAGCGTCTCCGCCAAGAGCACGCGCTGCAGGAGCGCATCGCGCGACGGAAGGAGAAGCGATCGCTGGCGAGTCAAGCTCAATCCAAGGGCGAGGACGAGGGGAAAGAGGCCGTGGAGAAGCAGCAGCAGCAGCAGGAAGAAGCGGCGTTGGCTGCGGCCTTGGCGGCGCAGGAGCAGGAGGCCTGGGCAGCCATCGAGCGCAAGCAGGAGGAGGAGCTGCATGCACTCCAGCAGCGGAAGCAGCAGCAGGAGCGCGAGAGAGCAGAGCGACAGCAGCAGTTGGCGCAACACGAGATGGCTCGACTGCAGCAGGAGCACGAGCGAGAGCTGCGTGTTCTCGCGGCGTCTCTAGCCCAGGAACAGGCGCGGCAGGAGGAGAAGCTGCAGCAGCGTATAGCGCAGCGTCGGGCCCGCAAGCAGAGCCAAGAGGAGGCGGCGGCGGCTCAGAACACCAGCCAGCAGCAGCAACAGGTGAACGCGGAGGCCCAAGTGGAGGCCCAAGCTCAAGCTGAGGCTCAGGCTCAAGCCGAAGCCGAGGTCGAAGAGCGAGAACGCCAGGAGATCGCCGCGCGGCTGGCCCAGAAGCTGGAGGTCGAGCGTGCTCGTCAGAAGCGCGAGCAGGAGGAGTTGGCGGCGCGTTTGGCTCGTGAGGCTGAGGCACAGGCCGCGAAGCGCGCGCAATCGCTGGCGCTCCAGCAACAGCAGGAGGCCACGGAGACGGCGGCCAAGATGGCGCACGAGTTCGATTCTAACCTGCGCGAGCTCCAGGAGTCGCACAGCGCGGATGGCGCAGCACAGAAGGCGCGGCTCGAGACCCGCGTGGCAGCCAAGAAGGCACGGAAGCTGCGCGAACTGGAGGAGAAGCGCGAGCTCGAGCGCCAACGACTACGAGCGCGTCAGCAGCAGGAGGCGGAGCAAGCCACCGCGGCTGAGAACGAGCGCCAGGCGGCGGTGGAGCAGGTAGTGGCTCCCGTTATCGAGGAGCCCGTGCCTGCATCCACGGCCCCTGTGCTCTCAGCCGACGACGAGAAGGCGGGCGCACTGATGCGAACCGCTCGACAGCAGAAGAGGGACATGGACGCCGTGCAGCAGCTCTTCACGTACGGCCTGATACCGCAGAAGCTGTCGCTGCTGAGCGGCGTGGAGCTCGTGGTGGCTACGCGCCATGAACGCGAGGCCGCCGCTCAACACGCCGCACGTTCCACTCAACACGTCGAGAACGTGCGTCGCGCCTTACAACACGTGACGCAACTGAAAGCTGCTGCCAAAGCTCAGGCTTTGCAGCAGCTCACGAGCCAGCGCAGCAGCAAGAGCGACGAGGAGGAGGCCGAGACGGAGCGCGCGTTGGCTCAGCTGGACCGTGAGTTCGCGGAGAAACTCCGCGAGACGGAGCAGCTGGTGCTGGCGGAGAGTGAGGAGACTCGGCGAGAAGAGGAGAAGCGCCTCAAGCAGCGCCAGATGCGCGAAGTGGCCGTGTTGCTGGCGCACTTTGCCGCGCAGCACACGGCCGCACTGGCCACTGCTCCACCGGAGTCTCCGGCCCAACAGTCGATTCAGCAGCAGTCGTCGATGAGCGCCGCTCAACGCGAGGCCGAGGACCTCGTGGCTGAACTTCGCGCTCGATTGGAGCTGGAGGAAGCGGAGCGTCGCCGCGAATTGCTTGACGAGAAGCGATTGGAAATCCAGCGGCTGGAGCGGGAGGAGAGCGACCAGTTGGCGCAGGTGGAAGCGCGTCTGGCCGCTTTGCTAGCCGAGGAACGCGCCGCCACGACGCAGTTGCTGACCTCGAGGCTTGAGACGCTCCCAGCTGGGAATAGCAGGCAGCGCGAGGCGGCGGAGCACGAGCACGCCAGTCAACTGCAGCGTCTGACGCTGATGCTGGAAGGCCGCGGGCAGCAGCAGCAGATGCGCGTTCGGACTCGCGTGGCGCAGCAGAAGGCGCTGCTGGAGGAGGAGTTCCGTCGCAAAGTGCAGGTCGTGGCCGCGGTGATGAGTCAGCGACTCGCGCAAGAGAAGGCGGAACTGCGTCTGAAGCAGGAGCGCCCCCTCTCAACGCCAGCAGTGGCGCCAGCAGTGCCGGCTTCAAGCGGTCAACCGCAGCAGCAACAGTCCGAGTCGGTTCAGCCATTACTGGCTGCTGAGCTGGCGAGCCGCTTGGAGCTCGTACTGGAGGAGCGACTGGCCAAGATCGAGGCTTTGGTAGCTGCACACAGCCAGAGCAGTAGCAGTCCAGTTGCCATACCTTCACAGCCGGAAGAGGAGCAGAAGCAGAGTGGGAACGACGATTCCGAGGTGAGTGCCTACCGCGCAGCAGTTGCCGAAGCTGTGGTTGCTGGCTGCCGCTACGAGAAGCGTCAGTCCTTGGCCGTCGGAGATCCCCTGGCCTCGTCAGCTTTCGGCGTATTGGATGCCGGAGCTCTGGACGAGTCGAGGTTGCCACAGGCTGCTGCAGAGCAGATTGATGAGCGGATGCGGGCGCGACGCGAGTTTGTGACGCTGTTGCTGCAGCTCGTGGCCTCGAAGGACGTGCCAGAGGAGGCGACGCTGACGGTGGTAGAACGTTTCCGATCGGACAGTGAAGGTCATGTCGGCTACGTGAGCTTCTCTTCGCCGAAGAAGAGCGACAAGAGCGGCGGTGGTACGCTGTACCTGTCGCTAGCAGCGCTGCAGGAGCTCTCCACGGGCCAACTGGCGGTCGTGGTGCTGCATGCGCTGGCTCAGGCCCGTGCTCACACGAGCGACCTGACCGAGCCGCGATTCATCTCGCAGCTGTATGCGCTTCTGGTGCGCTGCTACCAAGGGCTCTTCGCACACGTCCAGCAGCCACGAGCGGCTGGGACGACTTCGACGCGAGGCGAGCAGCAGAGGAAGAGCTTAGGCGGCGGCGTTTCCTCGACGACCAGCGAGAAACTCCAGTGGCACGTGCGACTGCAAGAGATGGAAGGCTTCCTGGCCCGCTTGGACAGCGAACAGATGGGAGCGGAGCCGGCGGACTCGACCCAACGCTCGTCGAGCAGTCGATGGAACCTGCTCGCTATGGAGCGTGGAGCAAGTTACAAAGGAAGCGCTGGTGAGGCCAAGCCTGAGGCCAGCGCCGCGATGGACGCGCTGTCCCAGCAGGAGCAGACGCCGCTGCTGCAGGAGAAGCTGGACACGACGGAGAAACTGTACATGCAGGTGCTGCGTCAGCACGAGCAGCAGACGCAGTCGCTCGAGTACTGGCAGGACCTGCTGGCCGAGCAGCGCGATGCCGAGTACGAGGAGGACGCGTTTGACGAGGAGAACGTTGGCGGAGGAGGCCAAGGGGAGCGCAAGGCCGACCCCGAGGCCGTGGAGAGGCAGCAGCAGCGAGAGGCGCGAGCACAGGAGGCGCAGATCGAGACGGATCGAGCGGCGCAGGCGCTGGAGGCCACGCGAACGGAGCGAGACGAGCTCTTCGCGCAGTGCCAACAGCTACGCGACCAGCTCACGCTACTTCGAGGGAGGCGCCTGCGCTAAGCAATGAGGTTGCATGCGGTGCAAACTGCGTTATTTTCTTGTTTTTAAACCCGTATACCTAGTTTCGGTATACATTCAGTGAAAAGAGCCGGCCTTATTTTCGTGAAATGCGGAAGCAAACTGTCGAGGCCTCCGCCACGTTGAAGCTGCTCCGCGTTGGCTTACCACGGGATCTCCGAGACCGGGATGTTGGAGTCCAAGTTGAAGAACTTGCCCGTGTCTTCGATCTTCAGGTTGGCCACTGTTTTGGCCATAGCAGCGACGCTGTCGGCCGGCTGCAGCGTGGCCTTGCCCTGCGTCATGTCAGTGTCCACGTATCCGGGGTGCATGGCCACGACTCCGACGCCGCTCGTCTGCAGGTCGACGGCCAGCGCGCGGGTGACCATGTTGAGTGCGGCCTTGGAGGCGCTGTAGCCGTAGTTGCCGCCGAAGATGGCCGCCGTTTCGCTTGTGTAGCTGGTGATGCTGCCCAGGAACGACGAGAGCTGCACGACAAAGGCGGAGCCGTGCGTCTTGGCCGCCAGCTGCAGGTTCGGCAGCAACGCGCGCGTCACGAGCAGCGGCCCCACGGAGTTCACCTCGAACTCGCGCATGAGTGAGGCCTTGGAGAATGAGTGCAGGTTGCCGGGCAGGCCGATACCGGCGTTGTTGACCAGCAGGTCGATGGCCACGCCCTCCAGTTGACGCGCCGCCTCCACCACCGTGGCCTCGTCGCTGGTGTCCATGGTGACAACTCGGAAGGGGGAGAGCGCGCTCAACTGCTCGATGATAGAGAGGGAGGGAGGTTGATCAGTACTTCACACTACTACCTGTTGTATACCAAGACCGTGGCACGCATGGCGGGTGTGAATGGGGGAGCGTACCTCTTCGGTGTTGCTGTTGGCGCGCGCCGTGGCGATGACGTTCCACCCGGCCTGCGTGTAGTGCTTGGCAAAGGCGAGGCCGATGCCGCGCGTGCTGCCCGTGATGAGAACCGTCTTGCTGGGAGTCGCCATGACTAGAGACTGCTGGGGGTGGGAGTGTCGTGGCTGGGGACTTGCTGGGCTTGAAGGGTTTTCGGAAATGAGGGAGTTGCTCGGCAAGGCGCAGGAGCGAGGGGTGCAAGAGGGAAGAAGCCCCGGGGGCTACGGACTGGCGGTGGCGAGTTCTGTGAGGGGATTGACAGAATGCGACTCGCTTCACCAGGTCGTGATTGCATCAACTGGCTGAAAACACGCTTGTCGTCGTCATCTCCGCTGACGAATCCGTGGGGATGGTAATCGCAGGGCGGTGTTGATGCGAGCGATGCGGCGGATCTTGATTGCCCTCCGCCGCCTCTCTAACAGCAAGACTGGGATCTTTAATCTAATACGCACCTTTGTCCTATTCAGCACACTCTGCTAGCTGATGGTCACCTCTCATCCATAATATGTTGCTGTATCCTGACGTCGCGGAGGTTTCAAGCGGTCAGGTATCGAGTAGCAGATGCAAATGTAGGGATAGGTGACACGATCAAGTTAAAGGGCTTAGGGTGTACTTTACTTGATATTTGTCAAAAGCAAAGTGGCCAAAATAATACGAAGTAAATAACAGTATAACCCGCCTATCACCGAAAGACTTTCCGTCGGTACCGGACCACACAGGCAGGCTGCAAGCGACTAAAAAGCACGGATGCATTCGCGTCGCGTGCAATCGACGACGTGGACGCCATCCTTTGCCGCAGAGGACCAACATAGCTTCGTCTCGGCGAGGGCTTCAGCAGACAGGAGGTGCTGCAGTCTACTCGCATCAAGCGTCTGACCCCAATGTTGCAGCTGCGGCACGACCAGCAAGCAACGCGCGACGGTGGCGGTGCAAGGACCAAACGTGGGATACAATGCCGGTGAGGCGGCGCCAGGTGCACGATGCGCCGTGGATGAGGCCACGCCCATTGTTACCCCCTGCACGGTTCGTATTGCTGCAATTGTCTGCACGAATGCCATTGTCTCAGTCTTCTCAGCCGCGGTGGAGGTGGAAGGCGAGAGTTGAAGCGACTGACGAACCGCTTGCGCGTAAGACTGGCGACCATGATTGCGCTCCGTCCGTTGGATTTTTCCTTCAAGTTGCGCTGCTTGGATTCTGTGGACGATCGTGTGCTGAAAGCGATGTGCGATCTTTACCAGCCCGACGCAGGGACGCTCGAGGCTGCAGGGCAAGACGACGTGACATCATTATGGAGGATACTCCCGGACAATGTGTCATATGGCATGAAGCCAGGCAAGGACGGCATTATGCATCTGCCGCGGCTGGACGGAGATCCGACGGCGAAACTCATGCAGCTGCCGGCCCACTCGGCTGCGGTGGTCATCCTCTCTTTAGTGCTCGTCGAGGCGCGATTTCTCTCGAGCGTTGCACGGCGAAAAATTAGGGCAAAGTTTGCAGGCTTGATTTGCTCACCCCTACCCGCGGTGTTCACGCATGTCTTTTGGCGGTTTCGAGTGGTTTTTGGTGCAGGCGAAGGTCACGTAGCTGCGTGCGATTGGTTGATTTGAGCGAGCTCTTTTTTTCGTCAGGTGGCGCGTCATTCCTGAAAGAATCGAGCGGAGACTTTGCGTTTGCAACTTCCGCTTTCAGGCACAGGACGAGCCAAAGACCGCTTCCCCACAGACCGTGGGTGTGACGAGCATTCTTCAAGCACGTCACTCACAGTATCACGCGGAAAGGGGTTGACACGCTGTAACTCACATGGATACCACACGAGTGAGCTCTCATTTTTCTTGCAGTCTGCAATGCAAAACTCAACCCGTGCAAGGCTGCAACCTGTTGGGGTTAGGTCCCTCCTCCTCCACACCAAAAGTGGTTTTTCAAAACCGTAGCGCAAGAAATCCCTCCGGTATTATAACTTCGCCCTTCCCCTCCCCCTCTTTTATGATGACACCGTCCGCCGCGCCGGCTCGTCCGCGTGCGGCACGGGAGAAGCAATTATAAGGCGAAGGAACCAAGGGAGCTCGTAACCGGAGAAGCCGCGGCCGTCTCCGCTTCCCTCGCGCCCTGCAGCCCTCACGCCCAGCTGAGCGCATCGACGCGCGCGCCTCGGTTTCTTGTGGCGCGTCCGCAATTGTTTGTGCCGTTTTGAGTGCGTTGGCGGTCGTCTGGCGATGGGGAGGAGGGATGGCGCGCGCAAAGGGTCGGGAAGGCGGAGGCCTCTCCTATTACTTCTGCTGCTAATTACGGCGATTCTCGTTCTATCGAGTGCTGCGGCGCGTCCTCCGGTGCGCTCGCCTGCCGCCTACTCATACGCGGCGGCTCAGGCGCCCGACGTGATCGTGGCGGGCGGTCTGGACGGCCGCGTGTACGCGATGGACGCGTGGTCGGGCGAGACGCTGTGGTCCTTCGACTCGGGTGGCCCCATGGTGGACTCGTCTCGCTGTGCGTTCGCCAAGGACGTCGGGCCGGGGCTTCCGCCCGAGTACCGCTCGGCTTCGGCGCGTCACCGCTCTGCCAAGCTCCATCGAGACCGCTCCGCCACTGTGGACACCGACGGAAGCGCTCACGTGGCTTCGGTGGACGACGAAGCCGTGGCGGACCGCTCTGTGATACAGCAGCAAACGGCGCAGACCCAAGCGGTGGCGGCCAGTGCGGCGTTCATGGCGCAACTCGTGCCGTCCTACGACGGGCGACTGTATCACTTCTCCAAGAACAAGGTGAAGGAGCTGGAGATGACCATGGCTGACATCGTCAATGTGAATGGCCCTGTGCGACTGGCGGTGGAGACACGTGAAGGCGCGAGCAACAGCGACGTTGAGGACACGGACATCCTGCTGTTTGGCGAGAAGCGGCTCGAGATGTTCACGTTGGACGCCGTCAGCGGCCTCCGTCGCCCCTATTCGGCTACAGGGACTGGTCCACCATCGGCTGCAGCGCTGTGGTCGAAGGAGATCCTATTCGGCCGCTCGGAGTTCACTACACGGGCCGTGCATGCACGAAATGCGTCATCTGCGCGGTGTTTCAAGATCTCGGAGTTCTTCCTGGACTTCGCCAAGCAGGCGCATTGCTCGGCTATGGACGACAGTCACGGCGCGGGGGCGTACATGTCGCCCGAGATCCTCGTGCTGCCAAAAGACCCAGAGACTGCGGGGGACGATGAAGGCTCCACTATCGTGGCGTTTGATCCGTGGACGAGTGAGCAGCTGTGGGAGTTCGAGGTCCCGGACTTTGACGTGTTGGCAGTGTATGGCATCTCCACGAGGCGCGGAGCCACGTTCTACCAGTGGAAAGTCGACGGCCCTTCGTCCACTGGAGAGATCAGAGAGAAAGCGCGTGGTATGGTGAGCAGTCACACATCGACTCGTGTTGGCTCGCACCTTAATCAACGGATTGAAGCCAGCACACAGCATGAATCGGAAGAGCCGCTGGCGGATGGAGGTTTCCACCTCTCCAAACAACTGACTCGCGTGGTGCCGCGCACGTGGGACGCAATGGAGTCGCGTTTCCGGCTTCGACTGCTGGGCGACAACTACTTCTTGGAGTCGAACGAAGAGGAACGAAGAGTGGCGCCTCTTAACAGCAACAGCGGAGTGACTCCTCGGCCATCGTTCCATGGTCGGCGCGTGGGTGATAATGCTGACGTGGACGATCTGCACGAGGAAATGGCAGGGCGAAGAAGACGTCGCATCTTCTGGGAACCCATCGAGAACGACGGCAAACGCGGCGTGTTCATCACCTACACCCACGTGGGGGCCATGTTGGTCGGCGTGACCACGTGCGGCGTGCTGCTGGCTTGGGGGTGCTACGTCAAGGGATTGTCCGCTTCGTTAGCGCAGTCGGCGATCAAAAGCATGGACCAGAGTCAATTCTTTATGTCGCACGTGCATCGCCTCACCATCGAACGGCCGGGAGAAGAAGACATCACGATCTCCAGCTCCATCAGTCGCTCGCTCTTGATGGATACAGTGGGCAGCATCGACCGCCAGCTGCCGTTGCTGGACAATGGGGAACCGATTGATGTTTTGTCGACGGAACTGAGTGCGAACGTCGACCCCGCGATGGAAGCGATGCTGATGGAGAAGTTCTCGCGGTTGGTTGCTAACGAGGCAGCGGCTATTATTGCTAGCGGAGGCAGGGCGACGTCGAAGCGGAAGCTGCTGGAATGCGACCCCGATGCGGACTCCAACGCCACGACAGCGACGATGTCGTCCTCCTCGTCCTCGATTACCGACCTGATGGTCAAGGGCATATCTTCGTCGTCTTCTACTATGCGCCTTTCCTCTGGTCCTTCTCTTGCAGGCAGGAGGTTAGCACTTCCGTACGCTGAAGAAGACTATCTGACGAGAGACGACGAGGAGTCGGCGGTCTACGAAGTGGAAATGCTTCCTGTGGTGGAAGAAGCGGAGTTCCTGTCATCGGATGCCGAGTGGGAGTCGGACGGACAACGGTTTGAACTGGCGGACTCGGACGACGAAATGTTCCTGGAAGACGAAGACTCGGTAATAACGACAACTGATCCGAAGGCGGTGGTCTTCCCTGGAGAATCAGATACCACCGGAAGCTGTTGCAGCAACGACAGTGGGCATGGCGCGACCAAACCCAGCCGCGGCAAAGCTCACCATTCCGTGGAGGAGGCGGAGGGAATCAGCAGCAGCGCCGGCGAGAAGTCCAGTGAGGAGAAGTCGAGTGCTCCTGGCTCCT
>MBAC02005138.1:0-40572 GCA_001712635.2 Nothophytophthora sp. Chile5
CAGCATGCAGCTGTTTGAAGAGCGTCTCGCACGTCCGCATCTCCTTGAGTAAGTGCACGATCATGAGCGCGTCGTAGTTGTCGTTCATACGCTTCACCTCGAGCAGCAGGCCGCGGACCCGTCGCCAAGCCGTGACGATATTGAGGAAGTCGCCACGCTGCTTTTCCAAGTTGAGCTTGCGCACGGTGCCACTAGCAGATCAGCAGGCCACAAACAGGCAACGTTAGCCAGTTCTACTCGATGGCGGCGTTGTGACAGATATGACGGCCTTACACGGACGAGCCGAAGAGCATGGCGACGAAAGCCACGTTCTCGGTGGCGCTGGCGGCGTGAATGCTGTCGCTGGTCACGACTTGAGGCAGCGGCGGCTGCACTCGGGCGTGGAAGTCGGCGATGTTGCGGAGACGCTGGTCGGTATCCAGCTCGTGCACCATCTAGCAGCGACAGCAGAGGGCCAGGCAAGGTCAAACAGGGACTGCAGAAGTGCGAAGGAAAAGCAGCAGGGACGTACGGAGGTGTCGAACCAGGTGGGGAAGAGGCGATGCAGTAGGAAGGAGAACCGGCGGCCGTCGGCCAAATCCGACGTGAAGTTCTTGATGGTGCGGTCGGCAGGCTTCTCCACAGAAGACGACAGACTCAGGTGCATGCGGAACCAGTAGAGTAGCAGCACGTCGATGGGCATCTGCGTCAAGTCGCGGATGGTCACGGGACCAGGCCGCATGGATCTTGACACAGCAACATTGGGAGAGATAGAAGGCGTGGAGGCAGCTGCCACCAGGGCGGTCATGCGTCCGCCGTTGTTCTTGCCAGCATGCAGAGCCCCGAGTTTCAAGTTCGCAGCACCTTCGACTGCGTCCGCCTTGGCCTTGAGCGCATTCTCCGTTTGAACCTGAAGACCAACCACAAGCAGAACAGCAACGTCACTCAAAAGACCAAGACGCCAGATAGATCAGCGTAGCTTACTAGCTCGGCGAGATGCTGGAGCACGCTGCCGTCGAGCTGGTACTCGAGCGAGTCCATGGTCTCCTTGGCCATCTGGATGGCACTGGTCTCGACCATACGCGCCATGCCGAACATGGTCTCCAGCAACATGCGGTTCACGCGGTCCATGCGCTCATCGTCTTGGGACAGCAGTGTGTCAATGCGCTCGTATCGCGCCTCAGGTCGATGGCCAGCGGCCGAATCTCCTCCGCCAGGGCCCTGGAACTGCCTCCCGGAGTCGTCGCTGCCGAAGCCGCGACTGCTGCCTCGACCCTCTCCGTTCGTCATGGCCGCTGCAAGGTTTTCGAGCTGGTCTACCCGACACGACAGCTGCTTGTTGGACTCGGTGAGGCTGTCGATAATACGCGCCATGGACGTGACCTTGGCCTCCGCCTCGGCGATCACGATGTCCTTCCGACTGAGCGACGCGGCCGTGACCGACAGCATCGTCTGATAGTCCACGCTCTCGCGCTGATAGGCGCGTCGCAGCGCCTCCACCCGCCAGACGCGGAACCACGCCGTGAGGTTCGTCTTGCGCATGGACTGGAAGGCCCGGCACTTGAGCTGCTCATCGTATCGACCGAAAACAACGAGAGACGGCATCGTGAGCACGCAAGATGGTCAAGCTCCGGCCAGGACGAAGGACGTACCGCTCGGATTTGTCTCTGTGCAGCCATGGCACTCGCCCAGCCGCGAAAGACCAAGGCGAGCGTCTGTCGGCCTCGGCGGGCTGCCAGACGCGTCACCAGCTGATCCACTTTGCCTGGGAGCTGCTGTCGAGTCATGCGTGTACTCTCGCGGTCTTGGACCGTTGCGAGCAGCACCTGCGTGTTGCGTCGTAGCCGCTTGAACTCCTGCGATCGAGGCCACAGCATCGCACCATAACAAAACACGTCAAATCACCGGCCTTCTGGCGGACAAGATGGACGAGTAGCAGGCTGAAACGAGCAAGCCAACGCACCGCGAAGTAGGGTGTGCGGTGTTCGTAGCCCAATCGACCACTCGAGGCGGCGTGGGCTTTGATCTGAGCTTGAGTCGGCGGCAGGAAGATGGAAGCCACGAACTCGGCGTGGATGCGACGCAGGAACGCGAGGCTCTGACCCTCCGTGGAGTCTCCAGTCTGGCTCCTGGTTGCTGCTAACCTCGCGATGTATTTGTCCAGCAACTGACAGCACACGACGGTGTAGAAGCGGTTGGGCGCCTCGGCCCAGGACGCCATGCGCTTGGCCTCATTGAGCTTCATCTCGCAGAAGAGCGAGATGGAGGCGAACTGCTCCTCGCCCGTGTGGATGGACCAGCGGTTCAGCAAAAGCCGTGCCAAGTCCTCGCCTCGCTCATCGGCCAGTTCGTCGATTGCTGGGTGCAGCACTTGGAACTCAGCTTGGCTCTCTCGATGGTTGTTGCTGTCCCCGGCCTCAGCTGTCGACGATCTGCGACTCGAGGAAGAACTGCCAGTAGCTGCGACTGGCCTGAGCTGCATGGGCGGCAGCACCGGCGACTCGAGGAAGTCCATGGAAGCGGCCGATATGCGCGAAGGAAGCACCTTCCCCACTGTCGAGGACGGCGAGAAGGGGGGCGACGCCTTCACTTGGGACTGCCGAGGTCGATACGACGACCTCGCGCTTGCCGAGCCGTCCAACGGAGAGCTCGCTACCTGTTGCTGTGGCTGACGAACACGGCCATCGCGGTCTGTGTAGCAACGAGAGTCCTCGCCAGCCCCGACAGCATTGAGCAGATGCAGCTTGGGCACGACGCGACCACCTGTCGCCGCCAACGGCTCCATCAAAACTCAATCAATCAACGCACCACCCAGCCTCGATGCAGTGCCGTTTCAATGGAGGCGCCCATTTCGGGAACGGCCACGCCGACGAAGAGTGAAACGGCAGTCTTAACCCAGCGTCAAGTGTCGCGCTCTCGAGTCCCTTCGAGTTCAAATCATGATGGAGTCATGAGGGGCTATGCAATAGCTCGTCTGGCGGTAAAGGACAGTGGGAGCTGATCCCGTCCTGTCCTCCGCTCGGACCTTCAGAAGGGAACGGAGGGGGAGGAGGTCGCCCAATTTCGCTTTAGCCGGCGTGAACAGGGAAGGAGAGACGTTCTCGATCGCCATGAACTTGGAGTGGTGGCCCAGCATGATCGACCCGTGCGTCGACGAGCGCAGTCGCTGGCACTCGGCCAACGTTGGGCGAGTGTCGTCGACCGACTGCGTCGGGGATGACCTGGTGGCTGAGCTGCGGGAAGCCTGGCGCCGCGACAAGCACGGCCGCGCGCTCGTCGAGTTCAGCTATGAGCTCATGGCGCAGCTCGCGGACTACGAGGCGGAGACACGCCTGCTACTGAAGCTCGCGGCCACGGGGCGTGTGATGCAGCATATCCAGCGCGCGATGGACTCGGCGTTAAGCATATTGCGACTGCGTGGCACATCCGCCAACGCGACGTGGGGTCAACATCTTCAGGAAGAACGTGACGAGCGGATGATGCTGTACGAGTCGTTGTTGGCGGACGAAGAGCGACGGAAGAGCGAGATGGGCGACGATCGCCAGCAATTGGAGGTGCTGACGCTACTGCAGCATGGCTTGCAGACCTACAGCGACCTGCTGCTGCCTCGAGAGGTGGCTGCAATGACGGCAGTGTACGATGCGGTGGTGTGGCAGTCGGGGATCGTGACGGTGGGAAAGCTGCCGACCTGGTTCTCCACCTCAGCGAGCGACTGGACGGTGGCTAGGAAGTCTGCCGTTCCTGAAGGAGAGGGAGCTTGTATACGGCAGACTGCTATCTGGGCGGAGCTGCACCATCCTCACGTTCGCAAGTTCTTCGGGGCGTGTCACGTCGGAGAGCCCTTTGTCATCCACGAAGTAAGTGGTGCGGTCGATCGGGCCGGACCACTGTGGGAACGGCTTCGTGGCTGTGCTCTTGGTCTCCAGTATGTGCACGACCGAGGTCTGGTGCATCTAGCCTTGTCGAAAGACCACCTTCTGTACTCGTTGATGTCTCACGCAGGCGTCGTGAGCGGCTTGGGCTTAGTGCATCTTGATGAAGCTTCAGACGACGCCACTGAGCCTTCGATAGCGGCCGATGTATTGGCATTTGGCCTTGTGATTTTTGAAACACTGGTGAAGAAGCGTAAACCTCGAGGCACCAAAATCTCCTCATTCTTGTCGAAGAATCGACGACAGCTCACCGACGTCCGGCCTGAGTTCGTGGAGCCGGCAGAATGGGAACTGCTGATGGTCATGTGCTCCTTGGACCCTGGCGAGAGACCCAAGATGGCGGACATTGTCCACAGGATCGGTGTTTTGGCCCAACAAGAAGCTTCACTGCTGACCACGACGCAAGAGGTGGCCACTTCGTCTCCCACGACCGTGGACGATGTGAGTCAGTATGAACTTCACCTTCTGGGACTGACGCTCGAGCAGACGCTCTCGAAAGCCGAGCAGCTTTCCATTGAGCGGGAAGACTATGTGGAAGTCATTCGTCCGGTGTATTCCCGACTACGGGATGTCTACGAGCAACTTCTACTTAGTTATGAGCCCGTGTTGGCCTCGCTAGTGGAACGCTTCAGTCTCATCGTGTTGCACTTCTTCAAGCAGTTGGATCGACGTTCACTGGGTCGTGACAACCTCGTGGCCAGCATGTGTGCGGCTCGCACCATCTCCGGGAAGAACTACAGTCTGCACCACGACATCGATCGTCTGCTGGTCACGACGCCCAGTCTCGAGAGCTCGGCCGAGGCTCATCAGTGGCAGCCAACATGGGAACAAGCTCGACAGCGTCAGGACCAGGCGATGCAGACGTGTCTGGAGGATCCGTCCGCTCTCCTGAGTCAACTGCCCAGCGCCACGGACCAAGAAGAAGCGCTCGCTTTACTGCAGTTTGAAGCTCGCAATCATGCCGACTTTGTACTTGACCCGAAGCGAACACGCGTTCTCCCGCTCTGGTTCATCCCATCCCACCAAGTGGAGATCGGGAAGCACCTTGCAGACGGGTCTTTCGGCGCCGTGTACCTTGGCAACTGGCTCGGCACGGCTGTAGTGGTGAAGCAGCTCTTGTCAGACCAATTGGATCGGGAGAGTCGCGACCAGTTCCGCCACGAAGCGGATCTGTGGTTCACGCTGAACCACGAGAACCTGATCAAACTATACGGCGCCTGTCATGAAGGCCGGCCGTTCTTCGTGTGCGAGCAGGCGACGCGAGGCACCATCGTGCCGTATTTAAGCAGGAAGAAGCGTCCTGACGCCTGGTTTGCCTTGTGGGAGGCAGCCAAGGGACTGCAGTACCTCCACAATCACGGCATCGTGCATAGTGACCTCAAGGGGAACAACATCCTCGTGTGTGGCGACAACTACAGCAGCACAGTGAAGCTGG
This sequence comes from Nothophytophthora sp. Chile5, assembly GCA_001712635.2. Classification (NCBI taxonomy): domain Eukaryota; phylum Oomycota; class Peronosporomycetes; order Peronosporales; family Peronosporaceae; genus Nothophytophthora; species Nothophytophthora sp. Chile5. The sequence goes on from MBAC02005138.1 coordinate 5,347, forward strand.
CGGACTTTGGCTTGAGCGTTGCTGCGAGCAGTTCAGCCAAAGGGGAGGGAGCTCTTGGCGCCTTCCGATGGAAGGCGCCCGAGTGTTTACAGGGCGAGGCGCCAACGTTCGCGTCGGACATTTATTCCTTCGGCATGTGCCTCATCGAAGCGCTGACGGGGGAGTTCCCGTGGGGGGGCCGCATGCCTGACCCGGCCGTGAAGTTCTGGGTGGTGCGGAGGAAGCAGCTCCCTCCGCGACCTGGAAACTTCAATGACGACGAGTGGGATCTGGTGGAACGCATGTGCTGCTACGACCCCAAGGACAGGATGAGCGCCGGGGCCGTCGTCAGTGTCATCTACAGACTCTTCGAGAGCTAGCTGCAATGCCATGAAAGGTGGGCTAAGACATAATGTTCATATTCACTCTGGTATATCGCGGATGTACGGATCCTTCCTCTCCGCCACAGCCTCCTGCGCTTCTAATCGGTGCTGGGCTTCACAGCTGCCTTCCAAACTCGCTGCGTTGCTGTCAACATGGCCAGGACCGCTTTCTTCCTGCACGGCCAAATAATAGGAAGATATGTTGGGTTCCTCATTGTCGCTGCTTTCGGTTTGGCACCACCGAGACGACGAGGGAGCTCTCACTCCATCGGGATGTAGGGAGGGCCCCGCACTACTGCTGCAAACCGCGTCGGACTCAACGTCATCGAGAGAAGCGGCAGCGACGGCGCCTACTGCGTGAACTGCCTCACGTTGCTCCTCTCTCGTATCGCTCTGGTTCATGAGGTAGTAGCACATCCCGAGCTTGTGCAACTCGGGTTTATGCAGCTCGACGTAATCTCGCCAGCCATTCAGTTCCAGCGCGAGATGCGGCAGTCTTGCATGCAGCATCTCGCTCTCTCGCCGGCGTCGAGCGGCGAGTTCTTCCTGCATCACGAGCATCGCGCGTCGGCTCTTGCACTTGCGCACGAGATACAGCACCAGCGCCACGCAGAACACTCCGCATCCCGTGCCCGCATACATGATAGTGGAGCCTTCGACGCTGGAGCAGTCGTCCGAGACCGACGGCGTCACGATGGAGCACAGCGAGGGGCAGATGCACTCGCCGTCCTCGCCCGTGCACGTGGGTTTGGCTGAGCTCACGGTACACGAACTGCAGGCGCTGTCGTTGCTGCTGCAGTACCTCGTAGTCGTGCCGTTGGCGGAGGCAGTGGCGGTCTTGGACTCGCACTCCAGGTCCAGCAGATTGAACTCGCAGTCCTGCAGTCATCAACAGCAAACGAGCGAACGAACACGTGTGAGACTACCAGTAGACTCGCCCTTGAGCCCGCGTCTATTGGAGACGTACCGATGCGGAGACGCACTGCTGGCACATGGCCTGCACGTCGCAGGCCGAGTGCTTCGCGTTGATCTGACTGCATGTGTTCGCGATGGACACGCCCAGACGCGCCGCTGTCGCCAGCGGGGCGAAGACGGCGAGGATGAGGACTAGAACGAGGGGTGCCGCCGCTCTCCGCATGCCTGACGTGCTGGGCTCCGATAGCGACGACGATCTCTCTTCTTCGTGGTAAGTGGGTAACTAGCCACCGACTTGGCAGCCTCTCCAAGCAGCCTTCCACCCACCCAGCGAGAGCCCTCGCCTTCGTTTCTCTGCAGCTTCAAGCAGCTCGCAAATACCCTCCACTCTGGCTCCGAGCGGGATGGTTTCTGCATAGAAGAGTGAGTTCCCTCGCTGCCCGCCTCATCTCATCTCTGCGGCCTTTCGTGCGGCAGCGAGGCCTCTTCCATCTTGTTCTCGACCACTTGCTGAGCCGAAGCTTCTTTGTCCGACAATATCCAATCCCACTCTTCTCAGCTGCAAGTTGCAGCCTGCAACAAGTCGCACGCTGTGGAAGCCCCGCCCCGCCCAACTTGCGCTGTTGCCGCTTGGGCCTCAGCCCCATGCGGTTGCAGCCTAACGTGCTCGCGCGCTTCCGCCTGCCGTTGCTGCAGACATCGACCCTTGATGGCGACATCAGGTTGAACCAGAAGGCGAGTGCTCCGCAGTGCTGAGATGAGATGCGGCCGGACGACCGTCGGAGGCTTCTGGACAAGCATGCAGCGTTGGCGAGCAGCCAGCACGCGTCGCTTGTGCGCTCCGGTCAATGAAGCGTGCTTACCGGCTCGAAATCCGCAGAACAAGCACTATGTGAGCCATGGGCGCTACAATGACGACGCCTGCGCCGACTTCAACCTGCACCTCCTTCGGCTCTGCGACATTGCACGCTCTTTCCTGCCGACGGTGGGTGCGATTCGCAAGAACGAGGTGTCCCCCACGCCGACTCTGTCGAACTGTTCTGTGCGCTCACTGATGAACTCCCACGATGGTGTCCAACAAAGGGGTGGGGAGACGTTCTCCTCCACTGCGGATGTCGACAAACGTCCGTGCCACCACCACCTCAGGTGTCTCGCGGAGTTCGGATCGCGTGAAGCGAACTACTCGGAGAACGTGACGTCCCGTTGAGATCCAGTACCAGTACCAGTTCGTTTTGTGTGTTTGGCATGCGCGCCAACGGCCGCACTTCGTCCTGGGTGCCGTCTGGTCGAGCGCTTCGCTGCGTCTTCTCAAGTGTCGACATGGAGAACCTCGGATACCAACGTCGGCGATCGAGAGGTGTTAGGATTCTTATCACCGGTTGACATCCCCGTGACCTCCCCGAGCGGGATCACTCGGCTGCGCACTCGTCACGGGTCTGGACTTACGTCCTCCCTAGAGTCGGCATAACGCATGCGTGTCATCTCCATCGAGAACGGTGGGTGACGACGCCAGGCAGCTTTGCAGACCAACCTCGAGCATGCTACCACCCATCCACTACACGATCACGGGGCGATCGCGGAGACTTTAGGTCTGGACGTTGTAGTTTTTGCCCCGCAACTCCAAGTACAAGACGCTGCAGTGCAAGTTGAGCTACCTGCCACCAGCCGATCGTGGCGCTACCTGCTGGAGGCGTGACCCCACGCACAACGACTTCCAGGCGATTCCAGCGCCTTTCACGTCGCACGCTCGATCTCAAGACGCACTTTTCCAGCAACAATTCGAGGTGAGCCAGCCACCAAGACCGACCAACGCAAACGCTTACATTATTCCAGGTATTTTAACACGATCCTAACGACTATGACCCCACGGCTGCTTGCTATATCCACAGAGCGCCAAAGCTACCGGAGGGCAGTTGGCTGGTTCACACGACCAAGTTCCACGTCGGCCACAAGCTCGTGCACTGCTGAGTCTGCTTCAGCGTCGCGCCCGTCTTCCAGACCGGCTGCTACTGCCTGATCTGGGCTGCTGTCATCCACGGCAGCGTAAGGAGTCGACACCATGGGAACGTCGTGGTCGTGGCTTTCGCCTTGAGGAGAGGAGGGTAACGCCGCCACGCCATCCGGAAGTGGAGAAGACACAGCTCCAACGACGCTTGGCTTCGTTTCGTCCTCGAAAAAGGCCGAGACGGCGTCCCAGAGCTTGTCAGCCGTCGCGCCGTCCTTCTTCTCGTCCTGCATCATGAGGTAGTAGCACGTCTCCAGTTCGATCTTGGACATCTGCGGCTTGTGCATCTCCACGTGATCGCGCCACGCCGTCAGCTCCAGCGCCAGTTCGGGGCGTCGCTCGCGCAGCATCTCGCGCTCGCGTCGTCTCTGCTGCCTCCGCGCCTCGAGTTCGCGACGCACGACGCCCATCGCGCGGCGGGCGCGGGTCTCCGCGCATTTGCGCTGCAGATACAGCAGCAGCATCACGCACAGCGCGCCCAGCGCCACGGCCACGTACATCATGCTGGTGCCCTGCGTGCCGCCGTCGCAGCCGTCGGACGACGACGGCTGCACCACGTCGCAGAGCGACGGACACACGCACGCGCCGTCTTCGCCTGTACACGTGGGCTTGGCTGAGCTCACGGTGCACGCCGCGCACGCGCTGTCGCTGCTGCTGCAGTACGTCGTCGCGGAAGAGTTGGTCGTGGCTTCGCAGGTTGCGGACATCAGATTGTACTCACAGCCCTGAACGAGATGCCTCAAGTAAGAACTCTCGCCACCTCATGAACTCAAATTGCCTCCGACGGCAGCACAAGGAACGCACCGAAGTAGAGATGCATGTGGAGCACATGGAGGCCACGTCGCAGGCCGTGAACTGCGCATTGATCGCGCTGCAGGTGTCCGCGATGGCCATCGCCACCATGGTGAGGGAGGAACTGCTTCGGAACTGGCTGCTGGGAACGAGGACGTCGGATTCTTTTTCCTTGCGTTTGAGGCGAGATGCGCAAGCATTGGCGCATTGAGGATGCCCCGAAGAGGTCCGAGAGCGGACCCATCTCCCTTTCGCTGCATTTCCAGCGAATCAGAACGCTGGATTTGCTATGACGCGTCGGTGATTCGCTAGAAAAAGGCGCCGACATTCCTTTTTCCGGCGTTGTCCACGAATCAGATGGCGAGACGGCCGAATCAGATGGCGTTTGCGCATGCAGGATATGGCTCCGACACATCCATGAAGCTCCGCTGCTCGAGATGTGGGTGCGAATCCGTGAGCCTTGCACCGATGCCTAGGAGGCCCGCCTTCCAAGGACTGTCAGCCCGACACGAGCGTGGACAAGACCGCGGAGGCATCGACAGTTGGCCGCGTTTCGAACGCTGCTTGGCACAAGGAACGCTGCGGTGGATACATCTCGCTAGGTTGGCACTTTGTTGGTGCTGGTAACAGAGCTGCCGCATGGCCAGCTTCAACTTGCGCCTCTTTCGGCGCTGCGATATCGCTGGTCCTATCCTGCGGTTGGTGGGTACGAACGGTGCGTTCTCTCGGGGCCACCTTATCCTTGATCGGCATGAAGCAGGATCTCACCTTGAGGTCTGCGAACTGCTCCGACTGCTGGTCAACCAGCTCCAGCGTAGCGAAAAGCTGTTGCTCCTTGGACAGCAGCCGTTTCCGTCGTCAATGATCTACACGACTACTCCCCACGATAACCGAAGACCAGATCTGTCCCGGTGGCAGCATTATGTGCAGATCGGCAGAGGCAGAGAGAGGACCATTGAGGCCACCATGCGATTCGCGAGGAACGTGGGCTGCGTTGAGATTTGCTCGCATTGGGATGGACACATGAGCGAATTGGAGCATACGCACACGCGACCTGCTCGGCACGCTCTGTCATCGAACGGCGCTGCAGTTGGTGGGTAGCCCCTATCGGAGTTGCGGTTTGCTTTGTCAAAGTATTTCGTTCCAGATGGCTGGGGGCGGCGCGCACGCTGTGCCCTTAAAGAGGCAGCATGCTTTCACGAAGCTGGTACTAATCGCTTGCACTGCGCATGACGAGCAGCAGCTTCCGATGCGTCGTTGCGAATCCCCATCGACGATTTGCCAGCTACTCGTCGTGGAGCTTGGCGAGACGCTTGATGGCCTCTTCGATGGCCTCGTCAGTCTTGCAGTACGCGAAACGCGCCCACTGGCTGCCTTCCGCCTTGTTGGCGGCACAGAAGAACGCGCTGGTCGGGATGGCGGTCACGCCCTTGCTGATGGTGAGCCAGCGGCAGAATGACCAGTCGTAGGACATCCCCGGCTGGCGGAAGCCCGCGGGCACCTGCACGGCCGAGATGTCCGAGTACAGGAAGATGCCTCCATGAGGCGTGACCGGCACGATCCCCACGCCGACGAGCGCTCGCCCGAGGCGGTCGCGCTTTTGCTGGTACTGGTCGGCCACGAAGGCGTAGAAGGTCGGGAAGCCCTTGTACGGCTTCTCGGCGAGCTCCAGCATGTTGGCTACCGCCTCCTGGAAGGGCGTGGCCACGCTGAACTGGATCCAGTTGTTGGCCAGATGGATGCCCTTCACGAGATTGCTGGGGCCAATGGCCCAGCCCACCTTCCAGCCAGTCACCGAGAACGTCTTCCCGGCGCTCGACACCGTGAGCGTGCGTTCCCACATGCCTTCCATGTTGGCGATGCGCACGTGCTTCTTGCCGTCAAACACAATGTGCTCGTACACCTCGTCGGAGATCACGACCACGCGCGGATACTGCCGCACGTACTTGGCAATGAGCGTTAACTCCGCCTCGGTGAACACCTTGCCCGTCGGATTGTGCGGGTTGTTGAGCAGTACGGCGCGCGTGCGAGATGAGAAGGCGGCCGCCAGCGTCGGCTCGTCAATGTAGAACTCCTTCTCGCCCGACTCCTCGCTTGTATGCACGTGCAGCGGCACGAAGCGACACACGCCGCCGGCCATCTGCACCTGCGCATGGTAAATGTCGAAGGCCGGCTCGAAGACGACCACCTCGTCCCCAGGCTGCACGAAGGCGTTGATGGCGGCGTAGATGGTCTCGGTGGCGCCCACGCCCACCGCGACCTCGTCGGCCCAGCGGATCTCGCGGTGCAGCTCCTTGGAGTACTTTTTAGCCAGCACCTCCACCAGCTTCTTGTGGCCTTGAGGCCGAGCGTACTGGTTGAAATCCGCGTCCAGCGCGTCCTTGGCCGCCTGCTTCACGAAGTCCTCGGCGCGCCAGTCCGGGAAGCCCTGGCCCAAGTTCACGGCCTTGTGCTCCAGCGCCAGCGGCGTGAACTCGTGCCAGACCGTGGGCTGGTCGAAGCCTTCGAGGCGCTTGGCGAGCTGCTCCGCCATGTTGCGACTCAATTGGGAGGTTGGGGATTGAGTGACCAGGAAGACAAGGTGTATTGCGGCTAGTCGCTGTAAATACTTTTCAGTGGCTGGATTTTAGCCTCTGTAGCCTCTAATTGTGACCCGAAAAGATTCGTTTGTTAAATCTCTCCGCCAATCAACGCTTGCCATTCGTCCAGCAAATTCCCTTTCCGCTGTATACATGGACTCGTATAAACGTATACTCAACCCGTGTACCGAATTCTACTGCGTATACCCCACACATTATCGCGTCGGATATAGTGACACCCGAAACAAGAGCAAATTTCGAACTCGATTCAGACGAGCACTTGCGTCCATCAGTTGAGAAGCAGCGCAGACAACAGCATGAAGTTCCACGAGTTCAAGCCGCCGCTGTGCGCGGAGATCCTGGCGGAGACGGACGCCATGGGGTTCGAGCACATGACGCCGGTGCAGGCGGTCACGCTGCCGCTGTTCCTGTCCAACAAGGACGTGTGCGTGGACGCCTGCACGGGCAGCGGCAAGACGCTGGCCTTCGTGCTGCCGATCGTGCAACTGCTCAAGAGCAAGCTGGCGGACGGCAGCATCACGGCGCCGCGGCACGCCGACGTGTCCAAGCTGGTGGCCATGGTGATCTCGCCCACGCGCGAGCTGGCGCGCCAGATCTTCGAGTGCGCCGAGCGCTTCTTCGCTCGGGCGCTACCCAGCGTGCAGCTGCTGCTGTTCGTGGGCGGCACGAGCGTGGATGAGGACCTGGGGCTGATCCGCGGCGCCGTGGGCAAGTGCTCCGTGGTGGTGGGCACGCCTGGCCGCACCGAGGACCTGCTGAACCGCTGCGTGGGCTCCAGCGTGGAGGCGCGGGAGTTCGAGATGCTGATCCTGGACGAGGCCGACACGCTGCTGGACATGGGCTTCGAGGTGAGTCTGAACAAGATCCTGGGGCATCTGCCCAAGCAACGCCGCACGGGCCTGTTCTCGGCCACGCAGACGCAGGAGGTGAAGGCGCTCGCGCGCGCGGGACTGCGCAACCCGGCGACCATCTCGGTGCAAGTGGCCAACAACACGCAGGTGACGCCGGCCACGCTGCAGAACTACTTCTGCCTGGTGGGCCACGACCAGCGACTGTCGGCGCTGCACCACTTTGCCACGTCGAAGAAGGGCGAGAAGCTCATCGTGTTCTTCTCCACTTGCGGCGCCGTGGACTTCTTCGCGCGCGTGCTGGAGGAGCTGTTCAAGGGGGACGCGGCCTTCCCCGTCGTGGGTCTGCACGGCAAAATGCCGCAGAAGAAGCGCACGACCAACTACGACCGCTTCTCCGCGCTGGAGTCCGGTCTGCTGGTGTGCACGGACGTCGTGGCGCGCGGGATCGACCTGCCGGACGTGGACTGGATCGTGCAGTACGACCCGCCGCAGGACCCCAACTTCTTCGTGCACCGCGTGGGCCGCACCGCGCGCGCCGGCCGCTCCGGATGCGCGCTGTCCTTCCTGTCGTCCAACGAAGACGCGTACGTGAACTTCCTCAAGATCCGCAAGGTGCCGTGCGAGGAGATGACGCTCCCGCTGGAGACCATGGCGGACGTGCTGCCTGCGGTGAAGACGCTGATCCTGGCGGACCGCGACCTGCTGGAGAAAGGCACCAAGGCCTTCATGGCGTTCGTGCGGTCGTACAAGGAGCACCAGTGCCAGTTCATCTTCCGCTTCAAGGAGCTGGACCTGGGCGCCGTGGCGCGCGGCTTCTGTCTGCTGCAACTGCCCAAGATCAACGAGCTGCGCAACGTGCGCATCGACTTCACGAAGGCGGAGGTCAAGACCACGGACATCAAGTTCAAGGACAAGGCCCGCGAGAAGGAGCGCCAGAAGAAGCTGGCGGCGATCGCCAAGGAGAACGAGGCGCGCGAGAAGAAGGACGCCGAGATGCGGGACAAGAAGCGCAAGCGCCGTCTGGAAGACGAGCAGGAGAAGCAGGCGCCGCGGCGGCGTGAGAAGAAGAAGGGACTGCACCAGCAGATCGTGGAGGAGTGGGAGGAGCTGGCCGAGGAGGAGAAGCTGTTCAAGAAGATGAAGAAGGGTAAGATCACGGAGGAGGAGTACGAGAGCGTGCTGCTGGGCAAGGCGGACGAGTCGGACGAGGGGGGCGAGGACGGCGACAGCGAAAAGAAGCCCAAGTGGCAGCGCGCGGAGGAGAAGCTCAAGGACCGCTTCAAGAAGAAGGAGGAGGTCGTGAAGAAGACCGGCGAGCAGAAGCGCGAGGCCGCCAAGCGCGAGGAGCGGATCCGCAAGCGCAAGAAATCGCAGCACGTCCAGCGCGCACAGCAGCGAGCCCAGCACCGCGCTCGGCGCTGATTCGCATGGTCGTTAGTCACGAACTAACCGCACATGCTAGAGATTGCATGCATACACGAATGTACTTACTTGCCTGCTTGTCGCCGCTTGAGTTCACGAGACGAAAGCCGGCAGTGCCCAGAAGCTGGCCCCCGTGCGGGAGTTGTAGAAGTACGTGGTGCCAGTCGTGGGGTCTACAGCTCGGCTGTAAACTGCCTGCGCCTGCATCCGCATGGCTTCCCGGGCCTTTCGGCAGCGATAGAGCGCTTGGAGGCGTGTCGCGGCCTCGTGAGGATCTAGCGTGGGTCGTGCTCTGCTTCGTGAAGCGATAGGTGCGCTCTGCAGTTGAGCGAGCGCCCAGGTTGCAGCGCTCATGAGCTCCCGGTTGGGATTGGAGCCACACCCAGTCCTAATACCCCGCACCAGTTCCACGACGGATGGGTCCGCTACTGAGCGCAACGCAGTCTGCCAGGATGCTGACACAATGGTGAAACATACAAGCCGTCGTCAGCTACGACGTAAACATCATTGCAAGAGAGGGAGACACCAGAGCACCAACCACTAGACGCTGCAAGGCGGCCGAACAGAAGACAGCCTTGTTGCTGGAGCTGCGTGTCCTTCGTGAACTGTTGCATCGCGTTCCGGACTGTGACCACGATCGGCAGCTCCGAAGACGGAGCAAGTCCTGCTGCAAACTTCTTCCCCGCGGAATCCTCGGTCGCCATTTTCGCCAGGAGTTCTACAGCGACTCGCTGTACCCCGCCGACGCTGTTGTGGTTGTCCATGAGCTTTACAATCCCCCTCGCGCCTTCTCGCAACGCAGCGACCTTGAGAGTCTCGAACTGGTCCTGTGTAGACGTAGCGGAGAGCGTTCGGTATCCCCGAGTGGCTTCCGAAAACGGACCCCAGCCTCCGGCAGTGCGCGCGCGAGCTCGAAAGCAGTAAGCCGTGTCTGGATTGAGTCCATAGGCTGTGACTGCGGTGGGCGGTACAATGGAGTCTCTCACAACTTGCTCGTAGCTCAAGACCTGGAAAGCTGCCACCCGCTTCCACACACTCGCCTCGCCTGCTCCATCAACACAGGCCCGGCCGTGACCACGGCGCTGGATGTGATACCCAAGCACAGCTGGAAGCTCGCCATTTCGATTTGGCAACGTGAATTCCCACGCCAACGTGATGCTGTTCAGCGTCGCTTTGACAAACGCTGGCGGCGTTGGCGACACTGTCGGTGGCTCTGCGATTGTACACATGCACGCGAGAAGGCAGAGATGAGGATGACAAAATGCAGATGCAGGTGCAGGATTCCTTGCGTACCTGGTGTTTCCCCGAGTCCGAAATCGACTGCATACTCGGCTCCCAGCACACCTGGCGTGTGGGTGATATCTTGGAATCCCGCCGCGCGCTCGTATTTGGTGCGCACTTGGCTCATGTACTCGGCACGAACGATGTCATTGTGTTTCGCAGCGTCACTACGAACGGTCGAGCGAACATACGCCAGCACCTCCTTGGCGAAAAGCGAAGGTCGCGGACCTTGGTGGTAATCACCGTCGTCATCCAAATTGGACACCGCGGCGCTGCTCCGAAACGCATCTCTCAGGCGGAGCAAGAAATTGCTCACGTTCTCCTCGTTGGCTCGAACAGGGACCTCCGTTTTCACGTCACAGGATTCGACCAGGATGAGATTGAGCAGCTTGGGATTTGTTTGCACCGTTTCCTTGGTGATCGCAGCGTCTCCAGGAAGGTGAAGTCCTCTGTCGAGCAATTCCTGGACTCGGAGCTGCACAAGTTGTTGATGAAGATGCGATAAGAACTGGTCGTGGATGCGGTGACGGATGGTGACAGCATCATCGAACAGCTTTTCCTTTGGTTCCTGCGTCTGACACAGTTCCAACGCGATGAACTTGTTTTTGCAGGAGATGCCTGCGCACATTACAAGCACGTTCAGTGAAGCCATTCGACGGTTGAAGACGAAATAGTGTGCCTCACCGTGGATCATTTCAGCAAGTTCGCGCTCATGAACAGCGGTCAAGATCAGTTCTTCTTCAGATGAGAGGCGCGTTTCGTTAAACAGCACATATGAACCCTCGTTGCCGCCCCTGGTAACGCGGGCACCGTGGGTCTACGTCACGGGAAATAGTTTAAGCAGAGCGCAAAGGAGGCCATGCCATGCAAACTGGACCACTTACAATCAAGCACATGAAGAAGGAAGAGTCCGGCTCCTCGGCGCAGATTTTCTGCAGCTCCTTCATGGCGTCCTGGAATTCGATGACCGACGGGTTCAGCAGTAGCCTGGAGCCTCTTCGCGAGAAGCGATTGAAGTGCTGGTCCACAAGGCTGTTGAACAGCGCAGTCGCCACGTCTTTCGTCTTCTCCGACAGTGGCGGAAGAGTACGAAAAGTGTACGACGCGACAACCAGTGCGAAGGATTGGCGAGGTATCACCCTGTCCTGTTGTTCTGCTGGTGTTGCTGGTGGCACCGTAGCTGGTACGGGCATTACATCTACACCGAAGCAAGCGTGATTTTGTGATCCACAACACGCGTACGGTTGAGACTTCGCCAGGAAGACATACGTCCGTACCTTTCGCCACCGGGACAGCTTGCCGAGCCTGCTGCCGCCTTTGCAATAGCAGTGCAAACTGTTTCGTGTATTCTACACTTTGGTCACCGGCTTCAGCTTCCAGCACTTGCCGCGCTTCATCGTCATCCTGCATTTCCGGGCACCCCACTAGGGGTTTATCGTTTTCTTGTTGCTCTGAAGCGAAAAGTCGCTCACTCCCTGATGCGAATCTTCCTAGCTTGGGGTCGATTGACTTCTGCAACGGGCGCGGGCTTCTTTTATCAGCTCGCTAACCGGCGTCAAACGAACATTGAAAGGCTCCACAATGCGGACGCCATCGCCCACCGCCCCCGGATAGAGCAACAAGGTCTCAAACACTTGGCCGCTCAAGGCTCGTCGCGATGCAACGGCTCGGATGTAGCTTCTGGCTCGATTCGGGTGCTCACCTCGCAATGTTTGCACGAGTTGAGGGAAAAACTCGAGCTGCAGATGCATCAAAGGAAATGCGTTAATGAGCAAACCCAATGTCGTCTGTCAACATCTTCACAACCGGTAGCGGCGACGTCATTCACCTCTTGCTCACGAAACATCTCCGCAAACTCTCTCTCCACCCTTCTCATAAACTCGACGATCACCTGCGCCCTGATCTGCTCAGGAACGAACGTCATCCATCGCTCTACGGCTTTGACGTTTCGGTGGCCATGCTTACGGTGCGATCCAGGCTTCGGCTGCTTTTTATACGTGGCAAGTTGATCAACCTTCTGACACACACAGCACAAACAAAACTCATTCAGCATCACAGACACGACACTTCCAGCAATAGAGGCAACCACACCTCAATCCGCTTGTGCTCGTGCTGCTCGATTTCAGCATCCACTTCTTGGGTCTCTTGCTCGATCCAACTTCTTTGGATAATCAGAAAGTTCAAGCGTCGGACGGCCTGCTTTTTGCGCCACAGCCCCTGCACACGCTTCACTCGCCGCACGAAAATGCGTAGGCCCCGAAATACTCGGAAGCTGACCGTCCTCACTGCCACACTCTTCTGAAGCCAGTCGATCAGAAGCACTGCTGCGTCCGAGTTTGTGCGAGCTGCCGCGCGGTGATGGCGCCAAGTCCATACGGTGCGACGAAGATGGGCGTTCAAGCGACAGCGCGCCCAGTGCAATCGCAGCATATCGAGCATCTTCTGCGTAAACGCAGCAAGCATCACGATCGGTTGCATGTTTTGTGCCTCGCAAATCAGCTGTTCATGAATCTTTCGGCGCAGGCGCTGTAGCGCGCGCTGCTCTGAGGAGGCCTCGACCATGCGCCGCTCGTGGCTTTCATCTTCTTGTATTTTCCGAATGGGCGTGTTGAGCAGACGATTATCGTGAGCATCGACCCAAAGGAGATGCCGCTCTTCCAATAGCTACAAGGAACGGCAGCAATTCGTTAGTGTTGCACTCAAGTCGTAACAGTGCCCACAGCATGACATTTTTGCACCATTGCGTTGAAAGCCGCCTCCATGTTGAAACCCATCGGCGTCGATACACCTCTGGCGAGAGTAGATTGCTGATTGTAGGCCCGCATACGCTCGTAACCTCGTATCGTTTCCCAGAAGCTGGCACGAGCGTCATCCGTGATAGGCAGCAAGCGGACCCTTTGCTTCATTTTCTTGATCTGACCGCTCTCCTGCGCTCGAGTGGCTGCACTGGCAGTTAAGCTGCCAGGCTGCAGCTCGTTCGATGAAGGCACTTCGAAAACGCTTGCAGAAGGCTGTTGGTTCCAAGAAGTTGGTTGTTGAGCGGGGCGAGCGCGTCCTAACCGCTTCTCCAGCGACGCGAGGAGTTGTCGTTTAGCCATCGCAGTATCCCCTGCATGCCCTTCGCCACCACCGTGTCCTGTGCCGTTGCCGTCATCTATCAAGCCTCCATCGAGTAACTCTCTGTGCTTGGCAAAGTAAATCTCCTTGGACGTTGACAAAAGTGGCGCCAGATACACTGCGCTCACCATCGTATCAGACACAACCGCTAGTAAGCAGCAATCCTTTGTATCGTCGCGCTCATCTACAGACATATACACAAGAACAGCAAGCCGCGCGCACCTACTCGAGTTTCCTCCTCATCGATGGCTAATTCCCCCGCTGGAGCTTCGTGGTGCGGAAGGATCGGCAGCAGCAGTCGCTTCTTCGTTGGGGTCGGGGATTCGTCCTCTCCTGCTTTCAGCGAAGAAGTGTCATCGTGCCCTGTATGGCTCGACGCCGCACGGGGCGTCACTACCGCCTTGTTCACACCCGCATGCTCCTCCGTGGACCTGCCGGCGATGCCTTCCTTTCCGCCAAGCTTCTCCATTCTCGCGACCGACAAATGCGCGCGGCAGGTTTCCCTTGAGACCATCACTCCGAAGGTTGAAGGCAACGCATTTGCTGCCAAGACTATCCACCACTCATTTGCCACGATTCACGAGAGCGAGCATAGGATTGGCGCATATTCCACCGAAGGACGCGAAAGGTCGTGGGAATAAATAGCAGCGAAGGTTGCGTCATGGCCTCAGACGAGAGGCCGGCAGTTAACTATTAATAGAGGCATGAGCACGCCCTTGGGTGGGGCGCGCAGGTAAAGAGTCAAGCGCGTTCGGGCCGAGAATAGTGCTGGCCGACTCCGCCCGCGTCCTCCAAACAGACAAGAGGGAGAGGCTCCTAGCTGCCTAACTGCCCCTGACGACGGGAAGAGGACGAGGTGTTGCTAGTTGTGCGCTCGACGACAAGGCAGCGAGTGCGACACGACTGACAGTTGGCTGCTATAGGACACGAAGGGGATCGCTCGCTCGCTTGCCGCACTCTCGCACGGCAGTCACAACCAGCAAGGAACCTAAGCGCGTGTGCCCAGCGGACGGCCTGCACTTCCCTTCCAGCACCATCCTCGACGCTGCAGCAGTGGTGGCGACGCTAGGTCTCAATAACCGGCCCACTTCGAGCGAACATCAACTCGGACTTGAAGCGGAACCCACTGAGCTCGTGCGATGCCGTCGGACACGCCGCTCCACAAGGCAGCGCATAATGGCGACAAGGGTGCGTGTCTGCAGATCTTGGAGGAGAAGTCCGTGGACGTGAATGCGCCAGGCGCCGGCGACCGGCGGGCGCTCCACCGCGCGGCTGGTGGCAATCACGCGGAGCTGTGCACTCTTCTGCTCGACAAAGGCGCCGAGATCGATGGGGTAGGGCTCACTTGCTTCGCCTGTATGCGCGAATTGGAGACTTGAAACCTGTTTCCTGACCAGGAAGTTCTTGCGTCGTTGTACTCTTGTGCCAGGCGGATAAAAGCGGTCGGACTGCGCTCCATTGGGCATCCATCAGCGGGCACAAGGAAGCCACGCTGGTGCTGCTCCAGAAGGGCGCCAACATCAACGCCGAGACCACGACGGGCATGACGGCACTGCACGGGGCCGCGGAGGGAGGCAAGGTGGACATAGTTAGACTGCTGATGGAAAACAAGGCGGATTCCTCCAAGAAGGACGCCAACGGGAAGCTGCCTTTCGACTACGCCATGGACGGCAAGCACAAGGCCGTAGTAAAAGTGCTCAAGGAAATGGGCGACGCGGCCGCGCAGAGCGCATCCTGTGTTATTCAATAGCCGTCTCCATCTGGCAATGCAACACCAAGCTTTCGCGGCTCCCAAGACCATTTCTTATTTGAACATCATAAACACACGCAAAAATGAAGAGCTTCGGGGAAGAATGGATGCGTTCGTCATTAAGGAGTAGTCGAAGAGCTCGTTAGCTGGCTGGCTAGCGCCAGCAAGTGCGCCAGGAACGCTTTCTATAACATACTTGAGCGGGAGGAGCAGAGCAGCGAGCAAGCACGCTGAGCGCTGGCCCCTTCGTCGAGTTTACCAATCGCTCTTGTGGTAAAGCTTGCCCTTGACGCTCAGCTTGGAGCTGTTGCGCGACCGCCGCTTGCCGCCAGTCTTCTGGCGCGCCTGTCGGTCCTTCTGCACCCGCTGCTTGATGACCTCGTTCTCCACAGCAAACGAGTCCTGCGATTCGTCGTCGTCCTCCTCCCCATCGTCGCTGGAGCCTTCAGAACCCGCCGCCTGACCATTCAGCGTCGTCGCATCGACCTTCAATGTGAGGTCGCCCACTTGCTGCTCTTCGGCCTCTCCCTCCGCGTCGGCGCCATCATCTTCTTCCTCCTCCTCCTCCTCCTCCTCATCGTCGTCGTCTTCGCTGTCCGACAGGTTCTGGTGCGCTGAGAAAATCGAGAGCTGCAAAACCAAAGAGCAAGTACATCGCGGTGAGTCCTCGCACACAACTTCCACATTTCTGACACCAACAATCTTGAAGCGGTATCTTACGTCGTGCACGCTCTCGCCAAACTCCTTGCCGAAGCCACTGGCCTCCACGTCTTCGTCCAGGTGGATCTCCTCGTCCGCGACAATGTCCTTCAGCTTTGGCACGCGCTGCTCAAACACAAGAAGCACGATCGAAGGCATCAGCACACTACCCTCGCATGTGCTTGCGCCTATGGGGAATCCTCCTCGCACTGTTTGACTTACGTCAGGGGTGTAGGCTCCGCCCTGCAGCCTCGAGAAGAACTTGACCAGACCGTGCACGTCGCGATCGAACAGCCTGGTGTTGCGCACAAGATATACGTCAGCACTATTGACATCCATGCTGACGAGAGAGCGAAGGGTGATACAATCCGCTACTATTCGGCAGTGCTACTCACTCGGCGGCGTTGGGGTGCGAGGTGGAGATCATTTGCGGGAAATCGATCATGGTGATCTTGCTGTCGTTGCCGATCATGATGTTGAACTCGTTGAAGTCGCAGTGCACGAGGCCGAACTCCGCCAGACGCACCACGATCGACATGGCCGTGTCATAGGCATCCTAACCAGCACAAGGGCACCACAGTTAGCCATCTAACCATCCGCTTCGTACAAATTCCCACCACGTCCCCATATGTACCTTGGAGTTCGCGAGACGACGCACTTGGTTCAGCGGATAGCCGTCCACGAGGCTCATGCAGATCGCGTGGCGGTTGCAATCAATAGGCGTCGGCGTGGGGAAGTCGCGGTCGAACAGAGCCTGCCCTCACGAGGACCACAACAACGAATGAGTCGATATGACCTCAAAAACCACACACTTCACGCCTCGATCGATGTACCATACCTTCAGGAACGCGTACTCCTTCATCGCCGAGAGGCGCGACATGTAGAACCAGCTCACCGACTTGCGGTTCTTCAGGTAGTCTCGTTTCTGAAGGCGAAGCAAACCAGCACGTCAGCACTGGAGAATCTGCCACGCAGTCAACCGCAAATACAACTCCCAACGCTCAACGCACCGCTTTCACCGCGCGGAACGACGTGCGTCCGAGGCGGTGGAACTTGATGGCGACCTCCGTGCCGTCCTCCTGCGTGGCCAGGTAGATGTCGGACTCCTTGCCGACGCCAATCTGGCGGCCTAGACCCGTGATGTGACCGCGCTGCAGGAACACACGCAGCGCCAGGAAGTCGTAGCCGCTGTACGTGAGGCGGAAGCCGTCGTACGCGTTGCCGTCGTGCGCCACGAGCTTGTTGCGCAGCAAATGGGACAGAATCTTCTGCACGCCGCCGTGACGCAGCTTGGCGATGCTGGAAATGAGCTCCACAGGCACCACCTCGTGGTTCTTCATGCCCATCTCGATGGCCGTCAGCACGCGGAAGTGCTCCTTCGTCAGGTAACGCATGGCCGTCACGTCGAGCTTCATGGTGGCCGGCTGGACTGCTTGGGTCTTGCTTGGGTCTCTCTTGCTTTGAGGTCTGTCGCTTGATGATACCGGCGCCGGCCGCATCATAACCAGTCACCTCGAGGTTACTAACCGATTGCGTAATCGATCATAACGGCAGGTGCCGTCGCTACATAACGTTTTCAACACCGATACGAACAGTGGCCACACCGAAATGTACCAAGCAAAAGGTACAACCAGATTTTGACCTCTCCAGTCTGCAACGATGCCGCAAGCGGCGGAAGAAGGCGCCGCGCCGGTTCGGTTCGCGCTGTTGCAGCCCTCGAAGAAGCGCAGAAGGGGAGCCGCCGCTAGAAGCGACGGGGGTGCAGATCCCCTTCCCGTTCCGGTGCGCGGCGTGTTCGCAAGCGCTGAAACACTGCGACAGGAGGAAGAGACGCAAGCGCCGCCTCATCGCACCAGAAAGCGCATAGAACTGCTAGAAGACGCTCGCGCCAAGGTCCAGCGTCTGAAGGATGAGGGCAACACCCTCGCGGAGGCAGGCAGGTTTCGAGCCGCCATGGCGCGATGGCAGGAGGCGCTGGGCGTCCAGCCAGACAATGCGACGCTGTTAGAGTTGCTGGCGCAAGCTGCCATGGCGGTGTACGAGGACTTCCAGGCCGTCCAGTTCGCTCGCAAGGCGACGGAGTTGGCTCCGACCTGGAGCGACGGCTTCCACACGCTGGCTCGGTGCCAACTCAACTTCGGCGAGCTGACACTCGCGCTCCATGCGATGGAAAAGGTTGGTGGGCTGATCGTCCCTTGCTATAAGAGATGGTGGGATGTCGCCTCATGCTCTTGCGTTTGCGCTCTGATACTAGGCAGTGGAGCTCAACGGTGGTGTGGAGACGGAAGAGATGGGAGCAGATCGTAGAGACATCCAGAAGCTGCTGGCTAAGCAAGAACAGGTGCTGCGCCAGCGCGACCAAGAGGCGGCGAGCGAGGTGGCGGCCGACAAGCTTCAGGTCATCTCGTGCTTCAAGCACCTGAGTCTGCGCGCTAAAGCTCTGGACCTGAAGGCCACCAGAGACTCCAAGCCAGCAGAGCCAAGAACAGAGGAGAAGTAGCATATATATAAAGTTAAGTGGTGTCGTCTTCATCTTCTCGGTGGTGGTGGTGGCTTCGCCTCCTTCGAGGTCGTGGGGAGGAGGTGGCGATCTACTTTATAGCGAGGACTAAACTTACAAATACCGCCGAGCTTCGGGAATGCCGCAGCCGGACCAATCTTCCCCACCTCCTCTACCCTCCCCACTCACGCCCAATCAGCGAGAGACGGCGCTATAGACATAGATATATACATGCGCGCATCGCCTGCGTGCGTGCGTTCACTTCCGTCGGTGAAGAGAGCAGCGCGCTCGCTGGCGGTGGCGCTTGTTTGGCTTGAGCTGCCTGTTTCCAAGTCTTGGTCTGTGTTCTGTAGTGCTTCTTCAGTCTGGAAACGGGGCAAATGCTCGGATGCTCGCTCGGTCGGTCAGCTCGCGCTTTACGAGCAGAGCTTGCTGCCTTCTATTGTGTACGACGAAGGCTCGCCGTGAGATGCCGCGGGGTCGTAGCTCGGGTAGTCCTCTTGCTGGTCCGTGATGAAGTGCATGTACGACCGCTTACGAGACCCGCTGCCTGGGTCGCGACTGACTTCCACCGAGGCCGAGGCCGCAGCGTTCTGCTCTTGTTGCTGCATCGGCTGCTGTTGCGAATAGCAGTCGTACGGCTCCAGGTCTTTATTGTTGCCGTCCAGCTGCGATTCGTGTCTTGTGTCGAACAGCGAGTCGATCTTCTGGCTCATGAGGAAGCACAGCGTCGTGGCCGCCGCAGCGATGTACTCCTGGTCCACGGGATCGCAACTGCCGTGCTCCAGCCTCCGCACTTTCTTCCTCGGCGTCTTCCGCGGACTGCCAGCTCCCACTCCACGCTCAGGGGTCGACGGCGCAGTGTTGCTGGCTTCTCCGTCTGAACCAAGCATACCTCCTTCCCGGTCTCCAGTCAGTGCCGCCATGTCCAATGGCTTGCCGCCGCCCTGCTTCTTCTCGGCTTTGAGCTTGGCCACCTTGAGGAGATACTTCTGAGCGTGCGTACGCACTTGTGTGACCGACCGAGTGCGCACCACCTGCTGCACACGCTTCCACTTGTGGCCGTGGATGCGGAAGCCTTCCAGGAACCGTTCGTGTTCGTCAGCTGTCCAGCGACCGCCGCGAATGGAGCCGGCGTTGCCTCCGCTGCGGCCACTGCCTGATCCAACGGCCACGCCGCCGCCGTCATCATTGTCGCCGTCGTCATCGTCCATTGGCGCCGGCGCAATGCGTCGCGAGCCGGAAGCGGACGACGGAGACGAGTGCGACTCCGGCGACTGCTGGCGGGACGGAGAAGACTCCACACTCCGCGGCTGCTGCTCGGATGGAGCAGACATCTCCATAGACGGGAAGCGACTGGCGTCGTGGAGCAGCGAGTGCTGGGGAGGAGGCGGCATGGCCAGCTCCGGCTTGGTGAGCAGCGGCTTCCCGAAGCTGTGGAGCGACGGGAGGCTGAAGGTGGGCAAGGGACCAGCAGCTCCAGAGCTGGAGCTATTGCCACCGGAGCCGGAGCCGGGTACCGTGCGGTTCAAAATGTTGGCGAGTCCGAAACCCGAAGAGCCGCGCCATGGTTCCGCTTCCTATAGATTTCAATTAACGATCGATCGCAAGGACGCATCGCAGAACAAAAGAGTTAGATACCCAGGCGAAGCAGATCGGAAAGAGCACAAAGTGGCGAACACGACGGGCAAAGAAATGGTAAAAGCGCAACGTGCAAACGCACCCTTTTGAGCGGAGCCACGGCGAGCTGCGGTTGGGTGGCCATGCTGTTGCGCGTCTCCTGCTCCAGCGCTCGCTGCTGGTGGCTGTATCTGTCTTCGGCATAGGCGCTGGCGCGCTCGCGCTCGATGTTCGCGCGGATATCCATCGGAACTGTGTCTGTTGCTAAACTGGGATCTTGTGTGCAGCCGCACACCGCGTTCCTTTTCGCTTGATGCGCGTCGGAAGGCTGCGCGATGGGCGTTGGGTCGCTGCTGCTGGCGGAAAGGAAACGAGGAGTGAACGCGAGTGAGTACCAGGTTAGGATCTTGCAGAGACTCGGTTCTTTTGCAGGCTTGGGATGGATGGATCCACTCCCACCAGTCCCCGCTCCACCCGAAACCACAACCGACACAGAACCCTCCCAGCTGGCGTGTTGCAAACACTGCAGGAGAGATGGATGCAAGAGAAGCGAAGTGCTCGATCAATACCTTGGTGTCGCCGTCTGGGCTTGGCCGAACCGGTCTGGTGCGATCTTCGAGTTCTTACTCCGAACTTGCTCGATGTGCTGTGCTGTGCGCCGCGCCGTCGTCGGTAGTCGAGTCTGTTCTGCTGCGTGGCGGGTGTGTGTATGTGCGTTGTGGATATCGTCGATCTTGTCTGCGCGGTCGGTCGTCTTGGCTCACTTCTCTTCGTTCATTCGCGCACTCTCTGGTGGTGGTGGGGTATCCGCTCGTTCCATACTTTGTTCAAAATAGTCGAGTGGTTCAGTTTGCGGCGGACTTGGCGACGCGGGTAGGGTAGGGGAAGGGCAGAAGGGGAAAAGGGCCAGGCGGCGAGGCAAAGCCGGGCCAGGCGCGGAGGTGGTGGTGGTTGGCGTGTCGCCCCCTCGTGAAAGGGGAGAGGAAGATCGCGTGGCGTATCCGCAACATCTTTTTTTGGTTGGTTTCGGCGTGATTTAAATGTAGATAAGCTTCTTTTTCTGCAAATGGGTCATTTCCTCCGGCTCATGCGCGGCCGTTACGACATTTTTCTATTTTCCATGCTCGCTCGCTCGCTTGATAGGAGGAGGTATCGCAAGTGGAGAAAATTCGACGCGTTGGTGTGCAGCCAGCAAGCAGCGAAATCTGTGGCAATGGACTGAAGATTCGCTGTTGACACTCTGACACTCGGTTGTGTACACCCGGCGACGGAGCGGAAAGAGACAGTCACGGAGGGAGCAAGCAGCGTCATGTCGAGCGATCTTTATTCAGAGGGATGTTGCGCTTCGGGTCAGTTCGCGTGGAGGACAGTCGCAAACTGACTGCATGCGTCTGGGTCAAGCATGCGGGAGGGAGGGGAGGAGCAGACCCGCGTGGAGGATCTATCTTGATGGTTTTATTCCCCTGTTGCTCCACAAGATTTTCGCAGGTGGCATGCAGCTTTTTGCAGATGGGCCTCGGCCTGAAGCACCTAAACCATCATGGCTGG
Source organism: Nothophytophthora sp. Chile5 (assembly GCA_001712635.2). Lineage (NCBI taxonomy): Eukaryota > Oomycota > Peronosporomycetes > Peronosporales > Peronosporaceae > Nothophytophthora > Nothophytophthora sp. Chile5. The sequence goes on from MBAC02005138.1 coordinate 26,809, forward strand.
AGAAAAATGCCGATCTCCGACAGATACTGTACGGCGTATGCGCCGCGCGGCCACCGCAACGGAAGTGGCCCTTTCTCCGCGGATGGAGCCGGAAGTGGGCGAGAAAAGGCACCTGATACTGGGACACGCTCCAGAGAAAGGCCGCGATAGGTGAAGGGACCGAGAAAAGATCAGGCAGCGAGGTCTGTGATTGGCCCGATCCGGAGACGGAGGGGCACACGCAGAGAAACGGGGTAGGGGAACAGGCGACAAAGCTCAACTCAAAAAGTATCTTGGCTAAACTAGAGTGACCAGTTTGGCGACGAGCATTTCCAGTCCGCGAATCGCAAAAAATCGCGGCGTCAAGAAAAGCATCCATAATGGCGACTTGTCGTTTCCAGCTTGTCGAGAAGTGCTTGCATTGCAGAGACCACCACACCCATCCTGGTCAATTTTTGGCGCTCGCTCTAACGCCAAAACATGGAACTCGAAAGATAGCAGAAAGCGCAATAATAGAACGAGTTTTTGCGAACACTTTTCCCCCAGCGGATTTTGATCTGCGGCGCTACAACCACACGAAGGCGTCAGACTTGAAGAGAACGCCACCGAGTGTTGCATCAATCAAGGCATGTACCGCCAAATCATTCGGAGAGGTCGCGGGATTGGCATCATTGCCGATTGAAGCGAAGCGTATCCTAATGCTTCGATATTCGGTCCAGTTTATCTCGTTCAATAGGTCCCTGCTGAAAGAGCCGAAATATCTGATTTCAAAGACTTCGCCATCACCGATCACCCGAAGAGTCACCGCAAAATGTCCATCAAAGCGGATAAACCTGCTTTATCGAGTATATATTCGCGTCCAAATGCTGATTGAATCGCGAGTTTATTCGTTCACATCAGCAAAAAGGTCAAGGCCGCCGCCATCTCTAATCTTAGCAGCACACGCCCCGAAATGCCCCACCGACTCAGGCGCCGCCATTCTCTTCTCCAATCGTTGCTGGCGTCACGATGGACAAGTCGGACGTGATGGCGTTCGATCGCGAGAAGCGCGTGTACAAGGAAGCCTACGTGGAGAACTTCCGCAAAGTGCGCTACTTCCCGTCGCTGGCCACCATCGGGGCCGGCAAGGCCGACGGCGCGAGTCTCGTGCTGGTGCAGGAGGCTCCAGGGTCTCCGTCAGAGGAGGCCTCGCCCACGGCCTCCGGAAGACTCCGGTCCAAGTTCGAGGGTGTCGCGAGTCGCCTCCTCCCGCCAGATTCGGTGTGTAACCCCCACGATGTAGCGGCATATCCATGGATACGGATGTGGAGTTGCATGTAGCAGTCTGCGATCTGATCCTTTCGATCTGACGACCACGATGCCATGACGTGATGCTGCAGCTGGAAGAGATCTTTGAGACCACGTTACCGCTCACGTCCTTCCGCTCCGCGGTCATGTGCAAGCACACGAAGGCTCGACGCGAGAAGCGTTTGGCCAAAGCCTCGACGTCCCCAGTGGCTGCAAGTAATCAGAGCACAGCTACCACTCGACAGGGAGCCGCCACGGTGCGTGCTAGGCGTCTTCTTTATTGGCTCATAGAGGATGTCGCTAAGCAATGACTGTAGCAGCAGCCCGCCTTCAAGCCTTTCAACTCCTTGGAGGCCAAGACGGCCATCCAGCGCAAGATCTCGTACGACGGCCAGGCGTTCCAGGACAAGCCGCTCTCTGCGCGATCGGTACGACCCGACAACTGGTTGGCAGTGGGAGGCCAATCGAGGCTCGTCGTGTCGTGGGCGCGAGGGAAACGACGGGCCTGGATCCCTTGCGTCGCCCACCTTTTTGTTCCGACCCGCCGCTGACAGGTCGCTTTTGCTCTGACAGGCCCCGATCCGCTCGGAGGCGCTGCAGTGGTCGCTGAGCAATGCGGCCAGCGCCAAGGACGAGATCAGCTCCAAGAGCTACTTCAACGTGCCGCCCGAAGGCGCGCTCAAGGCCGACCGCAAGTACACGCAGGAGTTCATCCGCCGGAACGTGGAGGCCAATCACCAGGCCGCTCGCCGTCACGCGAGAGACAGCGCAGGTGGATAGACCGACAGACAGAAGCTCCAGGTCGAAGTTGGTGGTGGCCCCGCTACTGTACTGAATCCCATCCCACCGGCCTCGCTGTCTCGAACGCTCCCCATCGCGCGGCTTTGCTCGCGTCCCACCGTGTGTGATGTGTCTGCTGGTCCACCCTCACTTTTTCTTGTTTAGCTTAGCTGTCGACATGTTGGTGGGAGAAGCCCTCTTGCGAGCCAGCGAGCAGCCAGCATCTCGTGGAAAATCACCTGAAGGGAAGCCAGAGGGGAGCATGTCTACCGTCAGTCAGGCAGAGCCCAAAGCCCAGAAGCGCGCGTTTCTTCCACGGAGCAGTCGGTACAAACAAACCTACCTCTTCGGCTTGCTGGATCCGAGGCAGCAGCTCCGAGGGGAAGCGCGCTTCGGGCCACCACGTTGGCGAGCTGGCAGCCTCCTCCTCCTTCTCCATGTCACGCTGGCGCTTGTGGAGCTTCAACTGCAGCGACAGGCAAGAAGGGGGAGCTCAATCACCACCATTCCCACTGGAAGAACGAGAAAAAAAGAACGAATTTTGACACGCAATGGAGAAAAGTCGAACAAATAAGAAAATGAGAAGCAAACCCAGCGGAACGTACGGCCGTCCGCAGGCGATTGGGCTGGTGGTCGCGACCTGCTGCTGGGTGCGGCTGGATGCGCAGCCCGCGCTCCTCCGCCTTGTCCAGCAGCGACGTGGAGAGCATGAACGGGTTCAGCTCCAGCGGGAACTCCTCGCCGTACCACTCCACGAGCTGTGGGTATCCAGCCAAGAAGTCCAGCGAGCGCACGAGCTGAGGGACGAAGGGATCGAGAGAAGCGATGGGTTAGCTTTGAGCTTGGACGGATAGATATGCAGCCAGTCCAGCCAGCACCAGCTTCAACGTCCGGCTGGCTCCCTTACCGCGAGGATGAAGTCGGCTCCTTTCCAGACAAATGCTCGGCTGTCGGCCTCCGGATCCTTCTGCTTCCAGCCCCAGACGGCCTCCACAGCCTCCACGGACCTCACCACTAACGTCACGAGAGCCTCCGATAGCTCGTCGAAGGCGTGGAAGCGCTCGCGATAGAGCACAGCAGTGGCGTAGCGCTTGGCGCCTGTGCGGATGGCCTCGCGGACTTGTGCGTAGGCGCGATCATAACTCATCAACACCGTCGTCACTCTTCGGGAGATCGGATCCGAACTGCAGCTAGGATCCTCATGAACCGCGAGATGCTCGCGTTCCTCCAGACTAGTTGACTGTCGCGTTGATGACTGTGGACAACGACTGTTGATCTGCTTGGCTTCGTTCTTCTGCTTTGTGAAACCCAGGCTCTTCCTCTGCGATTCTTGTCCCTCGGCTTCCAGTGCAAGGTGATGTCGATGGTTCCATAGCGGAGGCTTTAGCTGGCTGGCTCGAGCCTCCTGCAATCGAGTCACTTCGGCGTCATACGCAATGGGCTGACTCCACGTGGCTTTCAATGCCGCCAACTCAGTCTCACGAGTCTCCTGAGCTCCTGGAGCTGTGGCTCGAACAAACTTCATAGGTACTCGTCGCTTGCGCTCTTGATCGCCGTCCAGGAACTCCAGGTGAACCAGACGACTCTCTTCGTCAACAGTGACGACTCGACATCGATGCCATTGCGTTGGTGCCGCGGCTAGCATCTCAACTGAGTCCTCAAGCCGACGGCGACGACAACACTCCACCAACTCCCCGACCTCGAACGTGGGGCGGAGGACTCGCCGCTCAGCTTTTGCACAGCGCGACGACGTCAATGGGAAGACGCCAGCGAGTTCGTGACCTAGCTCGGCGGTAAATAGCTGTTGCGTGGACAGTGGCAGTCTGCGAGTGTGGATGATACTCAGCTTGTCGAGCCGGATCTCGTCTTCCCGCAATCGGATGGCCTTCTGTTCCTCGTCGAACTCGAGCTCTCTCTTGGCCGCAGCTTCGCGTGCAAGCTGCTCGCGGATGACCCTCGCTTCGTCACTCTTGTAGACACGGATCTGATCACAATCGAGTGTTACCAGTAGCCGATTGAGCATTTGACAAGCAGAAGCATAGCAAGGCAAACCTTGTCAAAGCCGTCGAAGAGCAGGCGAGATCGGACGAGGCCGAGAACGCTCTCGTCTGCATGCAGCATGGCCTTCTCGTAGTGGGTCTCGAGCACCTCGAACCATTCGGGGAACTGGCGCCAGACCGTGAGCGCCACCGCCGTGGCCCATAGCTTACTGGAGATGCCCTCGATAGGAGGTGGGGCCACGCCATTGATCACGAACTCGAACTTACTGGAGAAGACCCAGCTGCCGTCGGGTTCCTGCAGCGCCAGCAACGCTCCAATAGGCACAGGCAGTCGCCGTCGGTCGGCGCTGTCCAGCAACCGCCCCTTGGCTTGCTTCTTCAACCTCTGGTGCTGAGCCTCGGGGTCAATCGCTGGTAGAGAAGACCCGCCAGGGTGTGTGGTGCTCTCGCTACTGCTGTTGCAGATGAAGCCATCAGGTGGTGCCTCCTTCGCACGTTGTACAATCCGAACTTGGCCGTCGACGAAGACGACGTCGGCCGACACAGACCGCCCGAAGGCCGCGTAGAACTCCTCAAAGTTGAACGGCAGCTTATTGCTCATTTGCTTCTCAGTCCCTGACCGAGGAGGATCAACAACAGCCACACGGAGGCAGCACAGGAAGGAGTCGTTTCACTCTATTTCTCACTCGTTCTGCTCTCTTTCGAACCCCTTGAAGCGCCCGCTATGCCTCGGTATTGTGAAGTTGTCGGAACTGCGCTCGAGTGAACTTCCTCCAGCGCGCGTAGACGAGCCCTGCGACCGTGACGCCCACGACCAGCATGGCCGGCACGAGCGTGAAGAAGACGTCCACGGCGATGTACACGAGCAGGCCGGTCGGGATCAGGAGCGCCACGATGAGCACCACAATGTGGCCGGGCACTGCAGCAGCAACAGCAAGCAGGAAGGGTCAGCAGACAACATGGCGGTGAGAGCACAAGCGCATGACACGGCACCTTTGAATGGACGCTCGATGTCTGCGTGCGAGTAGCGCAGCTTGACGAACGCCACCAGGATGAGCAGTTGGTAGAAGGCCGAGAGCGCGTTGGTCATGCCCAAGATCTCGTCGAACTCGAACTTGATGAGCACGAAGATGATGATGAGGCTCGCGAACACGGCGTTGTGCGGCGTGTTGAACCGCTGGTTGCGTCTGAAGCACAGCAAACAACAACCCACAGCATCAGTCAAGCCTCCCGAGAAGATAGTAAGGCAGGAGATCACTCACGCCTTGAGGAAGGCGGGGGCGAGGCCGCACTCCGCCATGCCCAGGATCTGGAACGAGTCGCAGAAGAGCTCGGCGATGTACATGCCGGCGTTGCTGCAGAAGGTGGCCAGCACCACCCAATTGGACAGGAAGTCGCCGCCGATGTCCGCCGCGATGCTCGAGAACGAGCCTTCTTCCCACGTCGTCCAGTGCGGCGAGTTGAACACCGTGGCGCCGAAGAGCGGCACCAGGTACGTGAGCGCGACCAGAAGCACGGAGACCAGCAGCGCTCGTGGGTACGTGTAGCCCGGGTTACTCACTTCCCCACCGAACACCGACATGCCCACGGCGCCGTTGAAGTTCCAGAAGAGCGTGTTGATGAGCAGCGACCAGTCGATCTGTAGGCAGTCACAAGGCGGCGAACATATTGTGAGCTTCCTAGTATCAGACAGGCAAGGACACGGTCCGCTTGCTAGTGAGAACTCACGTCCACGCTGCCTGACATGCTCACGAAGTCGCCATTCTCGTCGTAGACGACGTCGCTGCGCCGGACTTCGCCTAGCGCGCTCCAGTCATCTGCGCGTACGAGTCCCCACACAAAGAGCACGACGAATGGGATCATGACGAAGATGGAGAGGACTGCCATGCCCCGCCCCACGATGCGGATGCCCAGCAGATTCGGCAGCGCCAACGCCACGGCGATGCCTGCCTTGATGAAATACTCGGCCACGGGCGAGTCGATGGAGCCGTAGACGTCTGTGAAGGTTGCCACAGCCAAAGCTGGGTAGATGGCGTTGTCGATCACGCCCGAGATCCAGGCCCAGTAGCCCGTCTGGAAGGCCCAGAACGGCCCCATGGCGTTCAGCACCCACACCGTGTAGCCGCCTACAGTCGAAGCAGCAGCAACAGCGTCAGAAGGAACTGACAGGCGAGACGGATGGAGGCCAGAGCTCTAGGTTACCTACCGTCTTGCGGATACGTGGTGCTGAGCTCAGCCGTGACGTAAGCGATCGGGATCCCGAAGATGAACGGGAACGCCAGTAAGAAGAGGAAGCCCACTAACGGCCCGCCAGCTAATACCAGCGTATCATTAAGAACGCACGCGTAGCAGTTCAGCAGCCATTCACAGAACAGAGATAGAGAGCTGGCCGATCGTACCGGAGATGATGTACTCGGAGCCGATGGGGCCGCCGCACACCTGTCACATTCAGTCGCGAAGTCGAACTCAGTACGAAACTCACAGCCTCTTTAGCCTTGTGCCACTGCTTGCCGACTCACCGCAAAGTAGCACAAGCCCACGATGGACATGACTTTCAGCTGGCGACGCGGCCCTTCCTTCACGGACGCCAGCATAGACGGCGTTCGCTGCGCCGGGCCGTCGCCTTCGCCCAACTCCGCGGCGCTCATGGAGCTCAAGCCGCTCACGACCGAAGCATCGCGCAGGCTTCCGTCACCACACGAAAGAGACAGCAACACGGTCAGAACGGAGTGGTGGCAGCCACACACGCACGGGGCTGGACACACGCCTCACCGGTTGAGCTGCGGCGTCGAGTGCACGGGGGTGTAGGCCGCGGTCTGCGGACTCTGCAGCGTCGCCATCTCTTCGAGACTGGCTGGAATGAACGACGTGGAAGGGAGGAACAGGCGGCAAAGCCGCTGCAGCGCCAGGGTCTGCGAATGCCCGGAAGAGCGACCTCCAGCGGCGAGGAGACCGCCTAGAGGCGAGGGAATGATGCGCGATGGGGTACTGCAGACTGGCAGTTGGTCACTGGCAATAGCCGCTGGAGGACCAACGGCCAGCAGCGGCCAGTCACTGCCAATCACTGCCAGTCACGTCCGGATCAAGGAACCCTAGTCCCCGTCCGTTTTATGCTAATTGAAGTCGGACTCGGCGTCAGAGACGTGGTAATAAATGAAGGTACGGTACAGATTTCCCCATCCCTCCATCGCTGAGTTCTTTATTTCAACAATACTAGTAACAGAGTATGAGACTCTCTAAAATATGGAACACACCAAATATTGTCCACATTACCAATCGTTAGTTACGGCAAACTTAAATATGGGACCCAGGTTCGCTGCCAGTCCCATCAGACGACAGCAAGGGAACGCCATCTCCGCCGTCGTCCTTGTCGTCGTCGCTAGCGCCGCTCTCGCCACGTTCCCGGTGCACAAGGCCGCTAATGCGACTAGACCGTCCGCCGCTCGCCTGCTGCTGCCGTGGCTGGCCCGGCTGGAGCAGGTGGCTCGTAAGCTCCGTGAACTTGTGCACCCGCGCCCGGAGCTCGTCGCGGAAGATGAGCGAGCGCACGGCGTCATGCAGCAGCACGGACGCGTGGATGTGGTTCAGTCGGTAGCGCTCCAACTTGCGCAGCTTGCCGCCTTTCAGCAGCGCGCGCCACTTCTGGCTCACCTCGATGGTGCTCGGTAGGTCCACGACGGGCGCTTCGTTCACCTGAATACGCATCCATGCCATCCAGTCAGTCACTCGACTATCGAAAATGTAGCCATATCGACAGTCGGCCACCGAAAATCTCGCCAGTATGTCAGGGCAAGAGGGATACGTACGACGTCCAGCACGAACTTGCCGAGCTTGCGAGCGACGTCACTGAACAAGACGCGGTTCCCGTTGTAGATGGCGATGTCCAGGAATTCTGCAGGGTCACGGACATCGAGAAGACACGTTGAGCGACAGACAAGGGGGAGGGGGAGGGACACGCAACGCACCGATGAAGGTGGTGATCTCCTTGACGGAGGTTTCGTTGTGCTTGCCGTAGCCCAGAGGCTCATCGAGTTGCTGGATGAGGTTGGGCAGCATGTGCCACTCGATCGCTCCCGTGGCCTCCGGGTCGAACGTGGACCAGGTCGAGACGAAGTTCTCGTACTGCAACGAAGAAGACACGACGGCCAGTCAGTATCCCAGGCTACGACAGCGACAGAAAGTGGCACGAGACGGGATTTGGCGGAGATACGCACGTGTTGGGGCAGCAGCACTCCGTTAGCGCGGTCCTTCTCGTTGGCAAAGCCCTCGAGAATGACAGCGATGAAAATGTTGAGCAGCACGTAGGTGATGAGCATGGTGAAGCTGCAGAAGTAGAGGAAGGCCACGGACGTGCCACAGCCATCGAGCGGCGTGCAGCCGTCAAAATCGGCAAAGCCGCACATGGTCGGGTCGTACGAGGGATCGTTCACGCAGTCATCGGTGACTGCGAGCTGGTGCATGAGGTCGTTCCAGCGCTCCCCCGTGGCGCAGCGCATCTACACGCCACGTGAAACCCCAAGACCTGTGTCAAAGCGGCGCAGATCAAGATAAAACCCAGCTAGAGATGGAGCTGCTTACCAGTGTGACCATGGCGACCGAGATGCCCTGGAAGTTGGCGTGCGACGTGACGAGTCCGTCCAGCTTGACCTTGGCGAAGAGCTGCACTCCTACGGCGGCGTAGATGAAGAACACGAGCAGCAGGAAGCCGCCGATGTTGACGAGGGACGGCAGCGTGATCGCCAGCGTGTTGACGAGCTGTCGCAGCGACGGCGCCGTCTGGATGAGCTTGATGAGGCGCAAGACCCGCACGCTGCGGATCATGGCGGCGCTGGAGCCGACCGCCTCGCCCCCGGCCCACGTGTAGATCATGCCGAAGCAGGAGCCCAGCACCACCACGAAGTCGAAGATGTTCCAGGATTCCTTCCAGTAGTAGCGCCCCAAGCCGACGACCTTGATGACGGCTTCCAGCGCGAAGAGCAGCGTGAAGAAGACGTTGGCGGATTCGATGATCCGGGCGTACAGATCCTCCTCGCCGAAGTACGTGAGGCCCATCATGAAGGTGTTGAGCATGATGGCGCCCATGGTCACCATCTCAAGCGACGGACTCTGCGCCACGCGGAAGCAGAAGCGGCGCAGCTGGTTACGCGGTGTGCGTCGCTTCCGCATTGGGTGCAGATTGAGCACAACCTCGCTGATGAGCAGCCACTCCCGCTGCGAAGACGAGAGCAAGCGCGTGCCGTCCAGCGTCTCCTTCATGCGGTTGAAGTTCTCGATCACGACGCCGATGAAGAGCTGGATCAGGAAGAAGGAGCCGAGCGAGATGAAGGCGATGAAGAAGAGCGTCCAGCCTTCGCCGTGGTTGGCAATGGGCTGCATGTCCACGTCCGTGGCGTCCACGCCCGCGAGCATGAGCGTGACCCAGCCTTCCGTGGTGCTGATCTCGAAGAAGGTCAGCAACGCGAGCAGTACATTGTCGAAGCTCTGCGGGATGGTGCGCTCCCACGAGGCGTTCAGGTAGCCACACACCATGCGGGACGTGATGCCGTCCACGCCCGGGAGGTCGAGAACGTTGTCGTTTAAGGCTGAGACGGAGGCGTTGACGTACAGCGCAGCCATGGAGGTATTGAACCACTGCTGCTCGCTACTGGACAGGTTGGCCCAGAGGCGCGGCGTCGTGATCAGATCCTGCTGAGCGCTACTGAGAGCGTCGAAAGCGGAGCCCGTGCAGGCGAAGAAGCGGCCTTTGAGGTTGTTCACCGCGATGATACTGAAGATCAGGAGCAGCAGCAGACACACCATGCCCACGTTGAGCATCTGCGGGATGGCGGCCACCAATGAGCTCACCACTAGCTTCAGTCCTGGGTTGCGGTGGATCATTCGCAATGGCCGCAACGCGCGGAATGTGCGGAGACCTGACACCAGTTTGAGACCCTGCGAATCGCCCGAGCCGCTGCTACTGATGAACTGGAGCCCAGGCATAGCTACCGCCGTGATGACAAAGTCCATGACGTTCCAGCCGTTGCGGAGGTAGGCTTGCGGGTGCATACAAAACCCCTGAGCGACCACCTTCAGCGCTACTTCGAGCACGAAGATCGCTGCGAGAATGGAGTCCACGTAGCCCACGACGCGGACGAAGGTGCCTTCAGGATCGGACAGTGGGTTGTCCAGCGCCACGCACACTGTGCTGGCGACCACGAGGCCTAGGACGGCACTGTCGAAGCGCGGATGCGTCACGACGTCCCACGCAAATCGACGTAGCGGGTTGCGAGGACCCAGCACGAAGAGCGCGTGTCCTACCGGTGACCGCTTCTGGGTGAACCGCTCCGCCGGAAGCGAGGACGCGTCCTGATGGGAGAGTCGGTGGTTGGGATAGCTGACACTGGTACTTCGCGTGGGGACCCTGGCCATGGAGACCTGCGAGTCTCCGCTGCCGCGTTCTTGCGAGTCCTGGCGGTCTTTCGCAGAGAAGCCGAGCTGCTGGGAGTGCTTCGACGACCCTGAAACACCGGGAGGCGCGATGCTCTTGCGTCTCCGTGTGGAGGAATGAGCGTTGTCTCCCGGTGACAAGGCGAGCGATGGCTTGGGCATAACGCGTGATTTGTTTCGTAGCGCCTCCCTCTCCTCGAGGCCGTTGGCGTCTTGGCTGGCGTTGTCGGTGTCCTCGAAGTGGCTCAGCAAGATGGCGAGGAACAGATTGAGTAGGATGAAGTTCCCGAAGACCACGAGCGATACGAAGTAGACCACACCGCCGATGCCAGTGGCGCGCCAGCCGTCGAACAGCACGTTGTTCCAGTTCTCCCCCGTGAGTATCTGGAAGACCGTGACGCCCGACCACAGCATCGAGTCGAAGTTCGCGCGAGGCACTTGGACGTCTCCGTCCGTGGAGGCGGCGGCCGAAGACAAGGGGAAGCCGGCCGCGTCGAAACGGAAGCGATTGCCGAACATCTGCATGCCCAGCAACGCGTAGACGTACATGAAGAGGAAGAGCAGCACGCTGAAGTTGCCGATCTCGCTCACGGCGCTCGCGATCAGTCCCAGCAGCTTGTGCAGCGACGTCCACGATCTGCTCAAGCATTGTAGAGAGAGCGTCAGGTCAGTAAGGAGCCAAGTGCCGACAGGTAAAAGGGGATTGACATGTACCTGGCCAGCTTGAAGAGCCGGAAGATGCGCAGCGAGCGCAGGCCGGAGAAGGACTGGGACTTGACGTGGTACGCGGCTCCGGACAGGAACTGCGGAGGCGACACGACGGCCTCCACGATGCCCAGCGCCACGACCACCGCGTCGAAGATGTTGTAGCGGTCCTCGGCCCAGTGACGCCAGCCCAAGCCGACGATCTTGAGCGCCGCTTCGAGCAGGAAGGCCAGCGTGAGCACGAAGTTGAGCACGTCCACCGTGGCCGCTAGCTGCTCGTCCACCGGGTACTGGTCCAGCGACAGCAGCACCGTGTTGAGCAGGATGAGCGAGGTCACCAGGCTGCTGAAGACCCAGTGGCCCACCACCCGGCCGACGACTTGCCGCAGGGCGCTCGTCGAGGTCTGGGAAGCTTTGGCAAGCGACGGGGGCGGCGCCGACGCGGCGATCTCGCGGCGGATCTTGCGCTCTTCGGCCTCCACTAGCGAGGCATCGGAGAAGTTCTCCCAGATGACGGCTAGCGCCAGATTGAGCATGAAGTACGAGCTCACGAGCACGAAGGACACGAGGTAGAGAGGCGGCGCCGCGACCCCGAAGCCGGCGTCCTCCAGCATGTACATGACGTCGGTCCAGCCCTCGCGCGGCATGCAGATGAAGAGCACCATGGCTGCCTGGCCGATGTGGTCGAAGCCCAGCAGGCCGAAGTCCAGATTCGTGTCGTACGTCGCGCCGAGCTGCAGCCGCGCGCGGAGCTGCTCGTCCGAGTGCGTGAAGCGGAAGTTCCCGTGCCGATCGAAGTCCGAGCCGCACGTCTGGCCCACGGGACAGATCTCGTCGCTTGTGCCGTCCAAGCTGCAGAGCCTCGCGCCGCTGTCTTCGTCGGCGACGGGCCAGAAGCAGGAGCGTGGGGTCCGCCATGGGGACGAGTCGTGACTCCACGTGTCGTTCTCGGTCTCCAATGCCGTCGCTCCAGCTCCGTCGCCGAGACATCGGAAGAGTTCGGGCGTTTGGAGCACTTGCTGCTGATAAGCTGGCAAGTCCTCGAGCTGGAGGTCGGCGTCTAGTGCCAACGGGTAGGGAGCGAGGCGACAGCGCGAGTGCATGCCGCCGCTCCAGAGCTGCACGCCGATGACGCCGTAGAGGAAGAAGAGGAAGGAGAGGAAGGCCACGACTGTGAGCAGCTCCGGGATGGATTTCAACAGCGCCGTCACGAGTTTCTTGATGCCTGGGACGGCGTTGAAGAAGCGCAGAGGTCGTAGCACGCGGAAGGCACGGAAGGCGCCGACGTTGGGCACATTGGGCAATGCTGCGAGCAGCCCCACGACCACCACTGCGAAGTCGATCCAGTTCCACGGGTCCATGAGGTAGGCGCCTCGATCGCCGAAGAGTCCCATGGCCACGATCTTCAACGAGAACTCGATGGAGAAGAGCACCGTGAAGATGCTGTCCGCGTAGTCGGCCACCGTGTTGCGTAGCGAGCCGGCATTGGCGGGCTCGCCCTGGGAGTCCACGTGGCGGACGTCCACGATGGCCAGCAGCACGGAGTTGGTGGCGATGAGCGCCAGCACCACGCGATCGAAGAAGTGGGAGGTCACGAGCCAGATCACGTGCTGGCGGAGCGTGTTGGCCTCGTCGAAGAGCCCCAGCGAGCACGGCGCGAACTGGAAGGCGCCGACCGGTCGGGCGAGACCCGAGACGTTGCCATGTGAGTCAGAGAACCGGCCAAGAGCAAGGCAAAGAGAGGCAGCTACGTACGAGGAAGCGCTTGCCGTGCACGAAGAAGTTGTATCGCTCCAAGACGTCGTTGGAGCCGTCGTCGTCTGTGTAGCAGCCTGGCGACGCGTTGATGACCCGCTGCATGAGGTCGTTGATCATGGGCGCCGTGGGGTCGGAGGACTGGACGCGAGCGCCTTGGCTGGCCAGACGCGCGGCGGACGGGCCAAGCGGCGGCAGTTCCGCAGCTGTGATCGAGGACCGCGAGCTGGCAGCGGCTACCTTGGCGTTGAGGGCGGCGGTGAGGTTGATGGTTCGCCCGAGACTCGCGCCGCGCGACAGCTGACGAGACACCGACGAGTGCGAGAGCGTCTGCGACCCCTCGCTGGCGAGCTCCATGACCCGACTGCGCTCCATGCTCCCTCGAAAGGCCTCGAGCGCCAGACTCGCGGCGGTGCCGGAGCCTGCGAGCGTTTGGCGGGCTGCCGCAGTCGCCTTGGACGCCATCGCGCCGCGTCCAGGTAGTGGGGAGGCCTTGCCGAGTGGCTCAGACCGCTGTGGCCCGCCTCGCGACCGTTCGGATCCGAGTTCCGGAGCCAGACAGACGTTTCGAGCAGCTCAACATCGACAGGTGTGGGGGGTTCTATGATAACTTATGCGCAAGCGGTAGTCTCGCTCTATGGTTGTCTATGCGTCGGGCTCTAGCCGATGGGCGCGAAGCTGCCGTGCTGCTCCTGCACGAGCCACACGTCGTCCACCACCTGGCCGTAGAGGCCTCTTGCCGCCGGGTTCTCCGGGTCGGCCTCCACCTGCTGCCAGTGCAAGTGCGTGGCGTTCACCACCTGCATGCGCGAGTAGCCGAAGATGGAGTTGC
>MBAC02005140.1:0-62665 GCA_001712635.2 Nothophytophthora sp. Chile5
CGAACGGGCAGTCCACCTGGCGGTTGCACGTCCGGAAGACGTTGAGGTATTTGCCGGCCGTCAGAATCTTATGTGCGAACCGCGAGAGGAAAAGCGGCACTTGCGACGCACGAATCGTGTAGCGGCTCTGCCAATAGGTCGAGTACGGATTGTCTTGTACGTCCTCTTTGCTCACTTGGTCGTCGCGTTGAATCATAAACTCGTCGTATGGGTCCACGAGATCCCCGTGATATATCCATCGCTCCACCATTTTCAAATAGGGCACACTAGCCCGTTCCATGAGGAAGGCGAATACCTGGCGCGCCTTCGTGTCGCCCGCTAGCGAAGACATAATGCGCTGGATCTCCGTGAGTAGCGAGCCCCCACCCATCGTTTTGCGGCACGCATCCACCAACATGCTCAGCATCTCCATGGTGCGCAAGCTCGGTTGCACTTGGTACCACAACTTTTGGATGGTAAATGGGCCCGCTGTTTTCTCCGGGCCGGCTGCGGCACTCCTCATCTGGTGCTCCAGCTGACCCACCACGATCGTGTACTCCTTCAGCAGCGTCTTCAGTGCCGCGCAGAACGCATGATTCACCTGCCCGAACTCATACCGAGAGAACTCTTCAATGTAGAGCGTCAGCTTTAAGTAGAACTCCCCAAGGCACAGGCACCGCGACGCCAGCGTCGAGATGGACGGGTCCATTCCGGGCTGGTTGAGACCGAACTTGAAGGTGCGTAATGACTTGGTGACATCCACGCGGGTCTCCATGACCGCGAGCTTGATGTATCGACCTTCTACGCCAAGAAAGGCGTACAACAAGTCGTCAATGAGGATGGTTTCCTGGACCGACGGCGGGTACGTGAATAATGGTGGCAGGTTCAGGTCGCCATCGTCCGCGGCGTGATGTCGCTTGGCTTGCGGCTGCACGAGTGCCTCACCCGTCAGGTACGGACGCCCGCGATTCCAGTCTGGGTCGTAGGGTAGGTTCGACTTGGTGAACTCCCAGATCTGCACCGCGTCGTCCATGCCGTCGTTCTCCTTGCTGACCACAATCGTCGGCGACAGCGCAGCTGCGCCGTTGTCTCGGTCGTATCGTTCGGGGCGGAACGAGAAGAAGAGGTCGGCCGTGTTCATCTTGAGCATAACCTTGTCGCTGGTGGTGAGAATTTTCTGCTGCTCCCACAGCATATTAGCCGCGTTTACTGAGGCGAACGACTCCTGCGCACCTACGCCGTACTCCTCCCGAGTCTCTACGTTCGGGTTCACGAGCCGCCACTTCTCGCTGTTGGAGATCACGGGGCCTTTCTTCGTGGTCACGCTCTGAGTGGCCGCGTCCACGGACAGGAACTGGCCTCTGCAGCTGCCAGCCACGCAGAAGAGAGCCACCACGTCCGAATAGTGAACTTCGGCACAGTCCGAGCGCAACGTACTGTTCAGCAAGACGAACACCTGATCGTCGTCGCCGTTGAGACCATCGCCACTCACATCGATCTGTACGGCAGGGGATGGACGCGCACCACGCAGAATGCCTGACGATCCGCCCGCGCCTGCCGTCGGAGCCGACGGTCGCGGCGGCAATTGCGACTGCTGCTGATGCTGATTGTTACTCTCCTTTACAGCTGAAATGCGGAGACACTGGCGGCTGCTGAGACGCACGCGGATGGGTGAGTTGTACAGGATCTCGGAGCCGCAGCGTGAGGGCTCCTTGTGGTCGTCGCCTCGGTCGCGATGGAGGTGGTGGCTTGCGGACGCCACGGACGTGGGTGTACTGCTCGCCGACCCGGCGTACATGGCTCTACTGGCGAAACTGGAGCCTCCGTACTGCGAGGAGGCAGAGCTAGTAACGCCAGTTGCCACGCCCAAGACGTTGTCCATGCGACTGAGTAGCGCCCGATGCGGCGAGAGCTGGTGGATCGGCTGGTGCTGTTTCTGCTCCATCTGCAGATCGTAGCGACGCCCACCTGTCGCGGCTGCAATGTTGCTACTACCGGTGACGCTATAGAACGACGATGCCTCGCTTCGCGGCGTGCTGCGTGTGCTGCTGTGTCCAGTGGGCGTGGTGTTGGTGGTGTTGGTGGCACTCGTGCCCAGAAGGGCGGCGTTCTTGCTCAACTGGGACCGCTCCTTCTCCATTTCACGCCTCGTGCGCGGCGAAAGAGGTTCCACGTCCTTAGTTGCCATTGGAGCAGCGGAAGAGGCCGTGGTAGTCACGTGCAACTCCGAAGGAAAGACCGAAGAGGAAGTTGCAGCCGCACTGTCTCGGGAGGAGAAGCCACCGGCGCGCAGCTCGCTGAACGTGGGTGCGCGGACACCAACACGCAACGGACCGCTGGAAACCTTGGGCGGGAACACGAGGCTGCGAGCGATGGAGCTATCGCCTGGAGGAGGAGGCGGTGGCGGAGGTGGCGGATCGTCTTGCCGTTGCGGCATCTTCTTGCCTTTCGAGCTTTGAAGGTGGCGGGAAGTCTTTGGGAACCATTTGCCATTCCTCTAAGTGCGGAAACCGGTTTTGGGATCTGAGTACTGTTCTCTGTCGCGTAAGTCCGAATATGAGTCCAATATTGTGACCGTTATACCGTACCGTTTCACCTTGTTCAGGTACGTGTTCATGCCTAAGTTCGGGTGAACTTAACGCTTGAAGCACCGGCGGTGCCGAGAAGCTCATAGAAAAGAAGGCGAGAAGCTCAAGGCGAACAGGAGACGAAGGAGCTGCGAGGGTCGACGTGAATATGCGGGTACGTAGCGTCTCCCGTGCTGTAGATTTTCCACAGGGGGAAGGACGGGCGTGTGTGCTGATGCAGATGTTGGGGACAAGGCAGAGTGAGAGGGAGGGAATTCTCGGGTTCTGACGACGTGTAAATGTGGACATGAATATTGTGTGCTCCATAGCTGCCAGTGTCGATCGGATTGGTGCTGTTTATGCTGCTACTGTGGCTGACCGGGGCCGTGTTCACGCCTGCGGAGGAACAGGGCGGCGTGTTGGCCGTGTCTGTCGCAGAGTAAGTAGCTCGGGACGATTCGTACGAAGATGGATGGAGGCGGGCAGGTTGCTGACGTTTTCCGAATGCTTTCCATGCATTGCGTTGCTGGTTACAGCGCAATCCTCCGGCACATCCGGCCCTGGGTGTACGTCACTGCCGGGTTCTACCACCCATACGTCGTGCAGGTGCGCTCGCATCGTAATGGCTGCGCTTCCAACAGCCTCCGCTCTCGCTGACCTCATCCTCTGTTGAAATGGGTGGCTTAATGTTGCGTTGTTGTAGCTAGCTTTCGTGCTGCCGCTGGCGTTTGGTCTGGCGAAACGTGTGGAGCCCGATCTGGGTGCGATCAACCTTGTGCGGTTGCTGGTCTTCGCCAACACCGCGGCGGCGCTGGTGCTGTTCATGGACCTCTTCTTGCTCTATATTGTCTTCCGGGAGCCCACCTACTTGTACGACACGAAGGATAGTTGTTACTCTCTCCCCTTGTTGGCGTTTCAATCTTTTTAAGACTGACACCTCTCGGCCGCGTGTTCTGAACAGGGAAGCGAGTTTTTCCGGCTTCACAGGCGGCATCACGGCCTTGTTGGTGGCGTACATGAAGCCGACACCCTTCGCCACCGCGCCCTTTTTCCCTGGTGTCCAGCTTCGTGTACGTGTTTCCCTCTGTACTCCTTTGTTCCGCCCCCCAATGTGCGTTATCTGCCAACTGACGATCTATTGCCCGGATGACGTTCGCGACGAAGTACTACCCACTGGCGGCGAGCGTCGTGTTCTCGCTGTGCTCGGTGGCTGGGCTGGCCTTCTCCTCGATGCCAGCGGTTAGCACTGCTATCGTCGGTGCTGGCCCGTTCTCAGTACTCGGAGGCTTCTTCGGGTGGTACTACCTCCGCTTCCTGAACAAGAACCGCGACCAGACCGTGGGCGACGTGTCGGACGAGTTCGCGCTCGTGGTGCTGCTGCCCGACTTTTGCACGTATGTGACGCAGTCACAGACTGTAAACAGACCCTCCTTCTGTGTTGGGTAGTTTAGACCTCTTGCTGCTCTATTGCGTGAGCTGGGTTTGCTGATTCTCGGAGCTCTTTTGTTCTCCCATTATCGCTTTCGCACAGACCTATCATTGGTCCGTTTGCGAGCTTCTGCTTCAGTGTGGTCAAGCTCTGCGGATTCTTCAAGAAGCGTGCAGCGCAGAAGCCACAAATGCTCCCAATCCTCACGGTACGAGCAGAGGAAATCGAACGGAACTTGGTGATGGACACGGTGCCGTTCAGCTGCGCTTGGGCGGTCTCTGATGCTCGACGCTGTGCTGTTGCGCTTATTTGGTCGTAGGAAATCAAGAACGACCCCATTGCTGAACGTCGGAAGTACGTGTCGTGTGCCACGCGGACCTGTCTGTTGCTGTATTGGACGGTGAAGTTCTCTTTAGCCAGTCGATGTCATTATGCTAAACCCTTGGCATCTTGTGTGCTATCATGCCGACAGAGCTCGTGCGATGAAGGCACTGGACGAGAAACTGGCGAAACTCGCGCACGCTCGCGACGATACCAGCTCGTCGCTGCTGGCTGTAGAAGTGCACGACGATGGCGAGGAGTGAAGGCAGCCGCCCAACCAACCTTCACGTTGCATGGATACCTAGACACGGTAGTGGGTCGTAGAGAGGTTGGTTATATATTCTCGATGGCAATGACATCGTGTCGGTTCCGAAGAGTGTTCTCCTAGGTGGATGCAACCTTCCGCTTCCTCAGATCTCATCTTTCGTGCCTCTAAACCCAATGCTGTGCAATCCACTGGGCTTCAGCATTGTGTGGCTTCGGGAGCAGTGGGAAGCACACAACGCGCGCATTGACCGGTGGTGTCGTGGCATGCTCATCCAAGGCGCGATACTCGACTACTTGGCCAGAGAAGGCGTCCTCCAGAAAGCGCACGTCGGGTAAAGCCATCTCGAGCCAGTGGTCAAACTTGTAGATATAGCTGCTGACTGCGGCGAAGTGTGCTTGCAAGAAGTCGTGGAGAAAACCGAGCGGCCTCTCGTCGGCGTCTCCGTCTTCGCAGCTATTGCACCACGCCATGATGCTGCTGTTGTACCCTCCTTCGCGTTGCTCGTTGGTCATGTGGTTCGTCTTCAGTAGCGTCAACACACCTGGCGGAGGCGCCCATGCCAGCAGATCCGTCAGATCGCCGACAATCACGGTGTCTAGGTCGACGTAGAGGCACCGCGAGTGGCCTAGCGCACGGAGTTTCTCCCCCACGGCGTTGGAGAATACCTGGCACTTGTTCCACCAGCCTTTCCAGCCAGATGCCAAGGGCAAAACGTGGAGGTTCGCGTGCAACTGAATACCCTCTGCATCGTCGGTCATACACAGGAATGCCAGGCGCGACTGTGTGAGCTCCCCACCGTGTCGCATGACGGAATTGTACAGCTTATTCACGTAGTCGGCGCCGTATTTGAAGCCCCACTTCACGCAGACGACCGTGACTCCAGTCGCGCTGCTTCCTTCGTTCTCTGGATCGTGTGGCGGATTCTTGTAGTTGGGACTCAATGCCATAGGCATTTGGTTGTTCTCCTCTTCCGAAGGCAGTATGGCGGAAGAGAGTCGAGCAGGCAGATCCGCTCGGATGACATCAACGCCGAGGTCACGCGTTAAATGCTGCCAGTAGCTGCGGACGGCTTCGCGCTGGCGTCCCAGTCTCCGCAGCAGCATGTTGCGGTTGAAGTGCGCTGCAGCGAACTGCGGCTGCAGTACCAGCGCCCGCATACAGAGTGTCAAGGCTTCCTCCAGTCGACTCGAGCTCGTGATCGCCACCTGCACTGCATAAGGAAACACAACCACGTCAGCACAAGCATCTTGCGAACGTATGATTCCATTCCCAGGGTGTTGTGCTGTCCGAACCGGAAGATGACTGCGAATTTGCACCTACCCGCAAGGTTCACGAGCGCCTCCACGCACTCTGGGTCAACGCGCAGGACCTCTTCGTAGAGGGCGATAGCGTCGAGACGATTGCCCAGCTTGGACAGCACAGCTGCCAGTTCGAATTGGCATTGGAGACGCACGCGCCTCTGTTGCTGTTGCTGCTGCTGCTGCTGCTCGTCCTGCGCTTCTGTGCTGGGTAAGTCAGCGTCAGCTGCAAGACCCAGATCCCGCAAAGCTCGCTGGTAGTGGGAAGCAGCACTCGTGAGCTTTCCGGAGGCCGCCAGCAGCGCCGCCAGTCGCGCATGCCAACAGGCATTGTTGGGGCTCACCATGACCGACACTTTTTTCTATGTTGAAGAGTCCCACAAAGCAGCTGGATTCGCCAAAAGCAGGTACTGCATGACATGCTAAAATAGGTAGAAGCCAAGTCAAGCACCTGTTTTTGTCTTAAAGTTTGCAAAGCCTTTGCAAGCTTTTCGCTCCTGTTGACAGCACACTGAACATTGAAGCCCACCTCTCATACCAAATAATGAGCGTTCCTCCTCTGCTGAAAGTGCAAAACAGGTGCAACGCAAATCCCTCTCCTATCGAATAATGAGCTTCCACCTCTGTCGAAAGCGCGAAACCTATGGCGTTCAGTAAGGGCAACCTGAGTTCTTATTTTCTGCAAAGAGGCGGTCAGCAACAAACGGACGCACACAGCAGCACAGCAGGGGGAACGTGCGAGGAAGCGCCGCCGCCGTGAAACATCCGCCCGCCCCACCCACTCCCACACAAGGCAGCGAGCGCTCCGCCACAGACCAGAGCGACCATGACCGTTTATAGCTGGGGCCGCGGCGAGGACGGGCAGCTGGGCTTGGGGGACACGAGCGACCAGCACCGACCAGTGCCCATCGACGCGCTGCAGGAGCGCCGCATCGTGCAGATCGCGTGCGGCAGCGGCCACACGGTCGTGCTCACCGGTGCGTGAGCTCGTCTGAAGTAGCATATCTGTGCGTACAGACTGCTTGGATCTCCAGACTGACCAGAAGGGTCCTGTCTTATACTATGTCACAGAGGAAGGCGAGGTATACACGTGGGGCCGCGGCGACGATGGCCGTCTGGGCCACGGCGACAACGGCTGGAAGTTCGTGCCGCGCCTAGTGGAGGAGCTGCGCGGCAAGAACGTGCGGCAGGTCACGTGCGGCAGCTACCACACGGCCGCAGTCACGGGTGCGTTCGTTCTCCCTCTCGCCCTTCCTCGCTCTAATCTGTCGTTGGATTAACCGCGGGTTGGATTGTTTCTTGCAGTGGCGGGTGAGCTGTACACATGGGGCGGCGGCATGTACGGCAAGCTGGGGCATGGCAACGAGACGGGCCACTCGACCCCGTTCCTGGTGGAGACGCTCAAGGGGCTGCAGGTGCGACAGGTGGCCTGCGGCAGTCGCCACACGGTGGTGCTGCTGGAGAACAAGGACGTGTACACGTGGGGCGACAAGGAGAACGGCGTGTCAGGCCACGGCGACACGGAAGGCCACCAGTATCTGCCGTGCCCCGTGGAGGAGCTGCGCGGTAAGTCCATCGTGCAGATCTCGGCCTGCGGGTTCCACACGGCCGCGCTGAGCGAGTTCGGGGAAGTGTTCACGTTTGGTGAGGGAAAATTCGGCCGACTGGGTCACAACTCGGAGCGCAACCAGGCCGTGGCGCGCTTCGTAGACGCGCTGGCGGGTAAACGCGTGAAGCAAGTGGCCTGCGGCGGCTTCCATACGGCCGCTGTGACAGAGACGGGAGAAGTTTACACGTGGGGCGGCGGCGAGCACGGCCAGTTGGGGCATGGCGACAAGGTGAACAAGACGGTGCCCACGCGCATCGAGAGTCTTGTGGACAAGTTGGTGGTTCAAATCACATGTGGCTGGAGTCACACAGTGGCGCTCACGGATACGGGCGAGGTGTTTACGTGGGGCAACGGCGACCACGGCAAGCTGGGCCACAACGACACCACCAAAGTGACGCTGCCCAAGCTCGTGGACGTGCTGGAAGGCAAGCGCGTGATCAGTGTGGCGTCCTACAACGAGCACACAGTGGCGCTCGTGGACCCCGTGGCCATGCTGCGGGCCTCGATGCTCACGTCGTCGTACGTGGGGGACATGCGCCAGCTCATCGACAACGCCGAGTTCTCGGACGTGACGTTCCTCATTGAAGGGCGCGCCGTGCACTCGCATCGTGCCATCCTGGCTGCCCGTAGCGACCACTTTCGCGCCATGTTCTCGTCGGGCATGCGTGAATCCCACGAGCACGAGATCCCGCTGCTGCACACGCGCGTCCCCGTGTTCCTGGCGCTGCTGGAGTATATTTATGTGGACTCGATCAATGTGGAGGCCGAGATGGCGCTCGAGCTGTTCGCGGCCGCGGACCTGTACACGCTGGACCGCCTCAAGGGTTTGTGCGAGATCATCGTGCAGAAGAACATTTGCGTCGACAACGCGGCCGCGCTCTTCCAATCTTCCGATGACCTGCGCTCCTACCGGCTGCGCGAGATTTGTCTGTCGTACATGGTGCTAAACTTCGACATGGTCACCAAGACCGACGGCTTCGCCAGCCTCTCGCGCGACCTCATCCTCGAGGTGCTGCAGAACCGGTAGAGACGAGAGCCAACCAAGCACCTCCGACCCCAGACGTCTTCAATGCTCTCGAGTCTCCTCTCTCGTCTCCTGTCTGTGCCTGTGTGTCTGCCTTCTGCCTCCAGCTTTTCCCGTTTCTTCAGCAAGAACGATGCATACGAAAAACACAGTTATTATTATCAGCAGCATGTCGTCAGGAGCATCGTCTTGTCCTCGGTGTTCTGCGATTGCTTCTGCGTCCGCACTCACGCTGTGTACTCACTCGTCTTGCTCTGCGGCCTTCTGGAAGTTCCAATCGTGCACCTCGATGCGCTTGCCCACGTCCTCCAGGTTCTTGGTCATAACCTCCAGCCAGAACTCCGCGAGGCGGAGCTCCGCTTCCAGCGCCACGTACTTCATCTCGGCGCGGTTATAGTCACTGCTGCTCTTGAGGAGTGCGCGATGGCTGTCGTGCCTCGCCTCGCGCTTCTTGTCCAGCACCGGGTTGTCGATAGGGGCGCGATGAGCCACGCTGCCGGAGCTCGTCGCCGTCGGTCTGGTGGGCGTCGAGGTTGCACTGCGGCCGCTCGCGCCGTGAGGAGACGACGCTGGTGGTCGATCTAACACTGCGTCCACGATGGGGGCGCGATGAGTCGTGTTGCCAGAGCTTGCTACTGCTGGCCCAGCTGGCGTCGAGGTGGTGCTGCGTCCACTCGGGCCGTATGGAGACGACGCTGGCGGGCGATCCACTGCCGCTTTCGAAGGCGCTGGAGTCGCCGCCCGATGAACCGCTAGAGGCGACGAGGTAGCGCGTGCATCTTGCTGCTGGCGGTGAAGACCACGGGAGTGGGTAACATCGTGGGTCATCATCGTACTATTGCCAGCGCTGGCCTCGGCAGCAGACGCACCACGGTCGTCCGTCGGCTTGGCTTGTGTCGCAGACGTTGGCGACCCACTATCAGCGCCGGTACTGGGCTCCCTGGGGCCTTGCTGATTATTTGACGACGGGTCTTCCACTTTAGATTTTGGCGCCTCACACATTGGCGAAGGTGCCACAGAATGCAAGTTCGTGTCTGCCGCTGCATTGACAGGCGACTGGTCATCGCCACCCCCGCTGCTGCGTCCGCGCGACGATCTGTCCGAAGGCGACGCCGCCGCTCTATCCGGTTGGCGATGACGCGACGAGGATACAGATCGGCTACGATTGCGTCGGCGTGGACTGGGGCTGCGCCAGCGCCTCGAGTTGCGTCGGGAGTCTCGGCTGCGGCTGCGGCTGCGGCTGCGACTTCGATCACGTCGATCGGTGCTTCTTGGCGACCGGCTCTTGCTCCGCCTGTTACTGCGCGGACTGCCGCCAGCGTCTTGACTCCTCTCCTCGCGCCCTCGGCGGTGCTCAAGACTGACGCTTCGGCTGTGTCTTGGGCTGCGGCGGTGCCGGCGACCACCTCGACGACCACGCCGACGCTGGCTGCTCTTGCCATTGCCGAACGAAGATGTCGCCTGACGGCCAGCGACACTGCGGCTGCGGCTGGAACTGCGGCTGCGCCCTCGTCGGTGGCTGGGGCTTCGGCTGCGACTGTTGTGCCGTCGCCCACTCCCACCTCTGCTGCGCATGGGGCTCCCGCGCCGCGGCGACCGGCTTCGGCCACGCCGCCCAGATCGTTGGCGATCCATCTTGGGCAAGGCAACTGGGGGAAACGCGAGGCTGGCGAATTCCGTTTGTGAAGCACACCACGTTAATTACGTTTATCTTTTGAGCCTTAAATAGTGTGGACCACGATTGTTAAATCGGTAGCGTTGACTTTAACGGTACCATCTTTGCGGTACATCGAACCTCTCCGCTTCCCAGAAGAAAAACTTGAATCGAAATGGCCACCAGCCGGCAGAAGCTGTCGTGGCAGGAGCTCCAAGGGCCCAGCACCGCTGGCGGCGCCGTACGCTTACTGGAGCGTCGTGGCAGTAACTCGAAGCTGTCTGTTCTCCCCACGCCAGCGGCGGCGCGCTCGCCCTCCGCCAAGAGCAGCAGCAGCAGCAACAGGAAGAAGAAATCGCCTTCTTCAACACCCAAGAGCCAGCAAACCAGCAAGACACGTGGCCAACAGAGTCCGCCCTTGGCCACACGCGATAGCAAGAAGAACCCACGGCCTGCGTCTTCACCGCCGTCCCGTCCAGTGGTCGAAGATGCGCAGGTTCTCGCCCAGCGGCTCGTCACGTGGGAGAGGCTGCTGAAGGCCAAAGGGCAAGTGCCTTGTGCTCTCGCTCCTGCTGTGTTCGTTACGGTCGCCTCCAATTGCCCACTTTGCTCACACGTGTGTGGAGGGGATCTGTAGGGACGTCCAGGACAATGCCGACTCCATGTGCACCGCCTTTCGCCTCACGTGTGCTGAGCTGATCAACGCTTATCCGAAGACAGCGAAGAAGCTGGTAGGAGTGCAATCTGCTGTTGTTGGGTGGTGCGACGGTGCTTTCCACTGTTTAACAGCACTGTGCTGCATGCATTGATGAGAGAAGCGCGTAAATGAGCGCCTGTGGATGAGCTGGTACCGCGAGATCGACGATCTCCAAGTGCGAAGCCGGCGGTCTTCGTCGCAGACGAGCGATGAGCTGGAGACGTTGCTGTCGTCATGCTCCGTGTTCTACGCTGGCTTAGTCCGAACCCTACAGTCCTCATTGCGCAAGTTTGACCACTCGCCAGAGCGCCGAGAAGGACTCAAGTTATCGCTGCAGCTGGCGCTCGTGGCGCTGGGCGACGTCGCACGGTACTCGCAGAACCAACTTGACAAGAGCGGTCCTCGCGACTGGACGGCGGCACGGGAATACTACCACCAAGCACTGCAGGTCGCACCCTCTAACGGTAAAGTGTACAACCAATTGGGGCTGCTAGCAGTTCTGGAGCGCAAGCTACTAGAGGGCGCGTGCCTCTACGCGCGAAGCCTAGTGTGCGAAAGCCCGTTCGCGACCAGTGACAACTTGCTTCACACATTACAGCGTGGAAGGTCATCGGGAAGGCAGCTTCAGGCGCCCCAACAACCCCTGGGTGCTCGCGAGGCGATGGAGATGTACTCGATTCTGGTGCTTTCGTGCCAGCACGTTCTACTCACTGGCAAAGACTCTGAGGCGGGATGGGACACGGATTTGGAGCGGATGCAAGCGGCGCTTCACAACCTTGTGGCAATCTGCGCTGAACAAGACAAGGAAGACGATCAAGCGACGTTTTTGCCAGAAATGTTGTCAGCAGCGCTGATCCGAGTGGTGTGCTTGACGATCGTCCTCGTGCACAATGCCCAGCACACGATCGGTGAGTCAGCAGGCCGCGAGGGTTTTGACGAAGCGTTTGTCAACTGGACGGGTAACGTGCTAACGACGAAGTCCCTGGCGCTGGGCAGTGTGACGCTGACGTGTTTGCTGACGAAGCTTGTCGCAGTGCTATCGGATTCAGCCGAATCGCCAGCGGCCAGACAGCTCGCCAATGCTCTTCTGCCGGCCGTCAACATCTATTTGGAGTGGCTGCACTTGCACCCGGTGCTACTCTATGCGTCGAACCCATCGGCTCGTGCTTTTCAAGATGGCTGTGCTCGCCTGTTCTACACTTTGTCGGTGAAAGGCTTCGTCGAGCGAGGTCTTTACTTCTCCAGCAAACGTGGTGGTGATTTGTCGGGTGTCGTGTTACCAGAAGACTGGGAACTGCTTGGCTTTCTGCCATGTAAGAGATCTCTCCAGAAGCGGTTCTCGCGAGAGCTGACAAGAGAGACCAAGGACAAGCTTTCGACCCCGCAGCTGACGGAGGACGAGCTTCTGGTGCTACGTGCCACGCGGTTTATGGCGTTGAGTGAGAGTTTCGTGCTCCCAACGTGCTCGGCGACTGCGTCTTCCCATGCGCCGAGTACGCCATCCGATCCTCCTCGTGCAGCGAACGAGCGTGCATCAAGCGCTGCTGATTGTCGCTCCAATGCGTTCTTGGCAAGTGGTAAGACAGCCAACGTGGATCCGTTTACGATCGATCCGACACAGAGTGGCCGCCTTTGCGCATTGTGCAGCAATACGAGCACGTTCCCAGACGGCGAGTGTGAGTTTTGTGGCTACGAAGACGACGACGACGACGAAGGAACGCTGTCTGACGACAGAGATGGTGCCGCAGAAGAATCTCTGTGGATTCCATCTGGAGAGACATCGCCCGCAAGTCCTGAGCGGTTCTCGGCGTCTTTTCGGTCGCCTCCTCCTCGTCGCGCTGCTTCTCCGTCTTCGTCGTCGCCTTCGTCTGGAGTAACGTCTCCTACAGGCGAGCTCGAAGCTGACTTTACGGCTATCATGGCCATCGGAGCACAGCACGCCGGGTTCCAGGGTGGACTAGACGCCGACAAGGAGCGACAGCGGCTTATTGTGATTGACGCACCCAACGTTGCCATGCGGCACGGGAAGGGCAAGACATTTTCGTGCGCTGGGATTGAGCTCGCGGTGCAGTACTTCCAGGCGCTGGGTCACCGCGTAGTGGCGTTCATGCCGGACTACATGTTCCAGTCCGACGAAGAGCGCGCCCGCCGACAGGAGCAGGGTGCGGTTCTCACCGCTGCGAAAATCCCCGACGATGTCGCCTTGCTGGAGCGACTGATGCACGACGGCGTGCTGATCCCCACGCCCCCGCAGGACTACGACGACTCGTACTGCATCCAGTATGCAGGTCTCCACGACGGCTGCGTCGTGACGAACGACTTGTTCCGCGACCACGTGGCCAACATGGTCGGACCCCGCGAGCGGAAAGAAGCCATGTGCGCGTGGCTGCGAGCGCACCAGATCTCGTACTCCTGGGTGCGCAACGAGTTTCTCCCGAACCCGAACTTCAGGTGTGGAATCAATGATGGTATGAGGGAGAAGCGAAGCAGATACTCTTGGCTGACTGCTGGATGGATCTGTGCTGTGCTGCTTTGGTCATTTGTGCTCGCGTAGATTTCCCGAAGCGATCGCCAGCACGTTCTAACGCGTTTGGTGCCGACTTCAAATGCTCAGCAACCGCGAGAGAGCGCGACGTTGCTGCGTGGGATTTCGCAATTCGATTGAGGCAACACGGACGGGGGAGATGGATGGAGGCTCCGATGTCTCCTGTACGTTGTGTTTGGGCGTTGGGCAGGTGTTGCGGACTGCCGATTCGTTTCACTGAACGCTGGGGACGATCAAGCACACCATGAGGGCCACCACCAAACCCAACAGGCCCGGCCTTCCGGGTAAGTTCACACGAGATGCAAGAAGGCGGCCTGCCGCCGTTTAAACGAGCTCGAAGCCCAACCAAGGCGGGTACGGCACTACGCTTCAATGGGGTTGGAGCCAGATGGCTCTGCGTAGCAGTCGGCGGTTTGAGTCCTTCGACCCACAAAGTGCCGCATAGGATACGCTCCAGCACGCCACCAGTTTGGGTGGGCATGCCTCCCAAAGAGAGCAGGCTCGAGCAGCAGTGTCGAGTGGGTGAACAAACCTTGTCACGATTATATACTGTGTATGCATGTATGGCCTGTGTTGACCGGGAGCCAGCTTACCGTTCGCTTGCCCGGCTGTCCTGTCTGCCTGGATCTCCTATCGTCGCCGCCTCGCCTGCCTGCCTGTGCATCTAGTGGAAGAGCTGGGACACGGACTTCTTGCCGTGGATGTTCTGGATGGCCTGCGCCACGAGCGGCGCGATGTCCAGCTGCACGATCTTGTCGTTGCCTTCGCAGTTCTTGGGCAGCGGCGTGGTGTTGACGACCACGACCTCCTTGAGCGCCGACTTCTTGATGCGCTCGCTGGCCGGACCGTTGAAGAGCCCGTGCGACGCGAACGCGTACACGTTGCGCGCCCCGTGGTCGGCCAGGTGCTGCGCGGCCTTACACAGCGTCCCGGCCGTGTCGATCATGTCATCCACGATGATGCAGTCCGAGCCCTCCACCTGCCCCACCAGGTCCATGCGGTCGATCTCGCCGGCCTTGATGCGCTGCTTGATGATCATGGCCAGCCCCGTGTTGGGCAGTCCGTACTTGCCCACGAGCCACTCACGAAACTTCTTGGCGCGGGCCACACCACCGGCGTCCGGAGACACCACCACGGGGTTCACCAGCTCGTGGTGGCCAAAGTACGACACGCCCACGAGGCCGCCGTCCAGGTTGTCCACGGGAACCTGCGGCCCGAAGAAGCCCTGGATCTGGCCGCAATGCAGGTCCACGGCGATCACGCGGTCCACGCCCATGGCTTCCAGCAGGCGCGCCACGTCGGCGGCCGAGATGGGCACGCGGGCCGCCATCTTGCGGTCCTGGCGCGCGTAGCCGTAGTACGGGATCACGGCCGTGATGCGGCGTGCCGACGAGCGCCGCATCGTGCTGACCATCAGCAGCAGCTCCATCAGGTTCTCGTTCACGGGCACGCACGTCGGCTGCACGATGTACACGTCCTTGCCGCGCACGTTCTCGTGCACCATGATGTTCACCTCGCCGTCGGCGAAGCGCTCCACCGTGATCTTGCCCAGCTGCACGCCCACCAGCTTGGCCACGTTGGCCGCCAGCTCGTGGTTGGCGTTGCCGCTGAAGATCTTGAGGCCGTTGATCTTGGGCTGCTTGGCCACGGGCGCTGCACGCGGAAACGCGTCCTCGGCCAGCGCGGCGGGCGCCAGAGACAGCTGCTGCTGCTGCGCACCCAGAGCCGCCCCCGCAGCGGCGGAGCCCAGCGCCAGCGCGGCGGCGGAGAACTTGCCGTGGCGCGCGACCAGTTGGCGGAACATAGCTGGTTGGTGTTGGCTGGACGGGGAAACGTCGACTGAGCGAGCATTGGCTGGACCGACGGCGAGCAGCGGCGCGCAAGCGAGACGGTTTGGGCCGGACGCAGAGGCCGTGAATGAAAAACCTCGTCGCTGAATGAGAAAAACACCTCGGGCGGCGCATGCAGACCGTCTTGTTCGCCACAGTTGCACCCGGATACTTTACCGAGAGCTGAACCAATTAGCTTCGATCGAGGGGGAGATCATTAAGTGCGCTATTGGCTGCCGATGGCGCAATCAAGCACAATAAGAAATATACTTCAATAATTGACCAACCATTGTCATTTGGCACATTACACCATTCGCAAAATGCTGCCACAAGAACTCGTGGCGAAGTGAGCAGCTCAGCCGTCATTTGTGTTCATTTGCGTTCAATCCGGGCAGCCATCATGACGACCCGCGTGCTGCTCATCGACAACTATGACTCCTTCACCTACAACATCTTCCAGGTCCGCAGTAGGCCGAGGCCCCCTCCCCCCGCATGCAGGCGCGTGCTGTCTCGTATGGCGCTAACACCCTCCGCCTCTCTCTCTCTCTCTCTCTCTCTCTGCTTCCTCGCACGTCTCCAGTACATGGCTCAACTCGGAGCGGAGGTGGAGGTGCGTCGCAACGACAAGATCACGTTGGACGAGATCCGCCAGATGGATCCCGACCGCATCATGATCTCGCCCGGACCTGGATACCCCAAGGACGCGGGGATTTCCTGCGACGTCATCCGCGAGTTCGCCGGCAAAGTGCCCATCGCTGGCGTGTGCCTCGGTGCGTTCAATAGGTGCATTCAGCTCCGCTTGGACGTGTGTCTATGCTTCCTCTGATGACGTGAATGGCAGGCCACCAGTGCATGTACGAGGTCTTTGGCGGCAAAGTGGACCACGCCGGCGAGATCGTGCACGGCAAGCAGGCGGTGATCGCACACGACGGCAAGGGCCTGTTCAAGGGGATGACCCCTGCGTTCAAGGCCATCCGGTATCACTCGCTCGTGGGACTTCCCGAGACGCTGCCGGACACACTGGAAGTGACGGCCACGGTGCAGGGCACCGACATGATCATGGGCGTGCGGCACAAAGAGTTCAAGGTGGAGGGCTGGCAGTTCCACCCGGAGAGCATCCTGACCGAGGACGGCCTCAAGCTCATTCAGAACTTCCTCGACATGTGAACCACAAGCGAGTTGCAACCGCACTCCACTCCGCGACGGACTGAGCGGCAAAACGCCGCCACCAAGGCGCCCGCCCTTAAAAAGAGAAACGAGCGGCTCATTGGTTTTCCTCTCGTTCGTCTATTACACAAGAGCATCCCATTGCTTTTTCACTCACAAAGTTCTGCAGCAGTTGTGCTTGCTCCCCGGCAGGAGGCACGCACAGAGCGAGCGCTCGTTCAGCATATGCGCAGCAGGGAGGACAGCAGAGGCTGCGCCATCGGCAGGCAACCCAGAGTCGCGCTGTGTTTCAAGGCGCCTCTCTCACATTGATGCGAGTACAATATCGTCCTATCAGTGACCGCAGCATTCTGCTAATCCTCCGAAAAGATAAATGTCAGGTCCCGCTCGGACTCTGGTGCCGAAGGCGTCGGCAGAAACTGGAACAGCAAGCCAAGTCAGTCCGTGCACATGCGCATCCAGTCGACCAACACAAGAGGCTTCAACAGACAGGACTGACGAACTGACCTGCAGCTGCTCGATCGCGGGGCGGTTCTCCACCGTCCATGACAGGAACTTCTGAAACTGGTGGGGCGTCATCGTGTTCCGCGACTGGTGCAGGATCGTCTACAAGGAAAGTCGCCGTGTCAGTTCCCTCCAAGTTACCAGGTACGAACGACCACGCAGCGCCGGCACGCACCTCAATGCCCGGCACGTAGAGCCAGTCGTGCGCTCGGAGCGCCGAAAAGCACTTGCGAATGGCGTCCAACTTGCGCGCTTCCTCCCTGGCGTGCGGCTCCAAGCTCTGCAGCTGTCGGCACTGCTCTTCAGTGAGTCCGAGTTGCGCACGCAGCGATCGGGACAGTTCCGAATCGTCCGATGCCGCCGCGATCAGCACTTGGTTTTCCGAATTAGCGCGACGGATCTACTCGCATACAGTCAGTCAGTCGTGCGAGCATGGACCAGAGCGCAAGTCGGTGACGAAGGCCCACGTACCGCGTCGGTGTTCCGCGAGTGCTGACCAAGAATGCGCGCCATCAACTCCATCTTGGCTTCCTTGGACATGAGCGCATGGCGGAGATGCTCACCTGAGCTGTATTCTGTACGACGTGCAAGCAGTAAAGTATAACAACACGTCAAGTTCCCAGGACGCCGCCATTTGAACACACACACACGCGGCCTGTAACAAACACGCACCCAAAGCGCTTGCCAACTCCTGCGCTTGGCCAGCACCAAACGTGTGCGCCTTCAGCAGGTTCAGCGAGCTCTCCAACTTGGACACCTCGCCTTCGTACGTCTCCACCATGCCCTTCTTCTTCTCGCGACGCACGCGCGCCGATGCACGGTTGCGCTCCAGTCGTCGCTGCCTTCGGTCGTCTTCCTCCTGCAGCTTTTGGTAGATGGAGAGTAGGTCGGGCGTGCGCATGATTTGCTTGATCTCCTCCGAGCCCATCATCGCCGGGTCCGTGCCGCTCACGCGCGCCAGCAGCGCGGTGTCCATGGCCAGTCCGCCCGTGCTGGCCGCGAACTGCGCCGCCGAGATCTGGCTGTTGGTCACGCCGTCCTGCCGTCCGAGCTTCAGTGCCATGATTGTCCCGCTGTCCGCTTTATCGCCGCCTGCACCGCTCAGCATCTGGTATCCGGGGGGCGTGGCGCCTTCCTGGAACGACATGCTGCGCATCCCCGAAGACGGACTCGACTGCGTGTTCTCGTTGGTTGCGTCCTTGTTCCCGGCAACTGGTCGACTCCCGTTCCCCATATACAAGAACTGGCCCGGTGTCTTCCACTGGCCCAGCCGCTGCGAAGAAGCAGAAGAGGAGCCAGCAGCGTCTCCTTCCGTCTTCCCGCTGCTCTGATTCAGCAGGTTGTACCCGAAAGGCAAGCCCGTGGGGCCGCCGCCGCCGCCCTGAGATGCCGGAGGCATGTAAGAAGGCAACGAGGACGGTAGGTCTCCGTCCCCGCCGCCGCCGAAGCCGCCTTGGTTCTGCATGGCCGAGCGAGTTGCTTGCCTTCCTTCTCTTCGAGCGTTTGACTTTGACTTTGACTTTGCCGCGTGATCTGATGTGACGTGCAGCGAAGAGCTCCATGGTCAAGACCTGTTTACCCCCAGTTTACCCGAATAGAAGGATGTTTCTTGAAACCCACCCGAATAGAAGTGTTTTGTGACGGGAAGTTCCGTCACTTCAGAACAGAAACACGTGACGCGTGCGTGTCATCAAGAGTCTTGTGCATCGACGCCGCCTGCGTATTCAGGCCAAAATCAAAACCAACATACCGGTATCGAACTGGTCCTTTTCCCGCCAAATGTGTTGCGTTTGGCCATCAGAGTGACGTCTGTTCGGGATTGCATCACGCTTCCTGCCATCAACGGCATGGGCATCGACGGGTTTCTCCGACAGCTTCGCGAGGTCGTGGACGACACGCACTTGCGCCAGTTCGCAGGCCAGACGCTCGTGGTGGACGCACTGTCGTGGCTGCACAAGGCGTACGTTGCGACTCTGCTTCGTCCTGGCAAGCGATGGCCTGGAACTGATCTGTTGCTGTGATGCAGATGCTACGGCTGCGCCTTCGACCTGTCGACGGGACGGGAAACGGACGCGTACGTTCGCTACATGCTGCGCAAAGTGGACATGATGCGCGGCTGCGGCGTGGGCAAAGTCATCCTCGTGTTCGACGGCCAGCGGCTCCCGCTCAAGGTGCGCGACGTTTTCGTCCCTGACCTGACCTTGTCGCCTTGCGCTGGACCACCACAGATGCTTCTCTCGTGCTAAGTGTGTGCTGCGCATCATGGTATTGGTATTGCAGGCTTCCACCCACGAGAAGCGGCAGAGCTACAAGGAAGACAACCGCAAGCGCGCGCTCCAGGCCATGGCCGCCTCCAAGAGACTGCAAGGCACAGATCGTCAGGCCGAGCTGAACCAGGCTTACCAGCATTTCCAAAGGGTATCCCTCTCCTTCACCTATCTCCCTTGCATGCAGCTGTGGTGGCTCAATCCAGTCGCTCTGGTTGTCTTTGCCATCCGCCCAGTCAGTGTCGATCACCCAGGAGATCATCGCCACCGTGATGGCCGCGCTGCGCGTCGCCAACGTTCCGTTCGTTGTGGCACCGTTCGAGGCCGACGCGCAAATGGTGTGGATGTGCAAGGAAGGCTTGGCGGCCGGGATCGTCACGGAAGACTCGGACGTGGTGGTCTACTGCGTCACAGCCAAGGTCTCGACCCCCGTGCTCGTCAAGCTGGAAGACAATGGCTCTGCCCAGGTGAGATCGGCAGCAGCAGCCATTGTTCTGGTGCTTCCATAAGCTGCCAGACACTTTGCGCTGCGAATATGGCCTACATTGTGAGCACGGCCCTCAACACCGCGCCTTGCTTTCATTTGCTCCTTGCGATAGGCTGTGTCGCGCGCCATTCTCCACAATAAGTCGAAGGCTTCGTGTGAGTAGTTGCTCATCGTATCGGCCGATGGTCCAGATCTTGATCATCGACCCTGGGAACTAAGCGTGAAATGTCCCTATCCATTGTTGCATAGCCAACCCGTTCTTGAAGAAGATCCATTTCCTCACGTCGGGGGAGAAGGAAGCCACGCGGATGCTCGTCCAGGTGTGCGTTCTGGCCGGTTGCGACTTCATCGACTCGCTTCCTAACGTGGGCTTCGCGGTAAGCATGATACGCGCGCTGCTTTCGTGCATTTGCTTGTGCCTTCTCCACCCACACCCTGGCAACATGGGCCTTACTTGCTTGTGTGTCCTTTGACAGACGGCGGTGAAGCACATCTTCAATTACCGAGGGGCTCCCTCCCACCTGCGAGTCCCGCGGCTGGTGAGCAAACTCTCGAGCTCAGGCACGAACATCCCACCCGACTTCATCCAGCGCTTCGCGAAGGCGGAGACCATTTTCTTCCATCATCTCGTGTTCAATCCGACGAGACGGAGCTGCGAGTTCCTCATCGGCGCCGGACATGACAACTGTTTCCCGGACATTCTCCAGCGAGCGCGAGAGTCGCTGGGTCTTGCAGCGTCCACGGACGGATCTGAACTTGATTTGAGAGCGCAGGACGAGAATCTGCACGCAGGCGCGACGCTGGCGACCAGCTTCCTCGGGGAAGTGCGCTCGCGTGAGTTGGTGGAGCAGATCTACAAGGGCGACGTCTGCGCTCGAACGTTCCGCAAGCTGTCAGATGGCGCCACACTGCACCAGAGCCAGTCGCCACAGACCACGGGGTTTCCAGTGCGACGAGGAGAAATCTCGGACAACGACGCGTCCTTTGCTGAGGATGCGAACGGGTCGGGAGAGTCGAGCGAGGCATACCCTGACCCGATGCAGGAATTCGAGGAGGGAGGATTTCCCACGCAGATAGCCCGTCGAACAGCTAACTCCACTCCCGTGACGACGCTGTCGGCCAGGCAAATCGAGCTGAAACAGCGCTCGCAGGCGCATCAACGAGAAGCGTCGCTCCGCAACCTGATCAGTGCCTACCCAACGAAAGTACCCGCTGATTTGCCAACGCCACCTAGCAACGTGTCGCTGCATCCACACGTTTCCACCGTATCAGCTGATGCCGTGGGCAAGAAGCGCTCCGTCGAGAGCGTGTTTGGCCGAGAAACCTCAACTGTCCTATCAGCAGCGCCCTCAAGACGCATATCGCCAACCCCAACAGTGATCAAGCCACCAAGGCTCGAGGCGACGTCTATGAAAGACCTGGTAGCGAAGCACGCGCGATCCTTCCCCACAACAAGCCCTCGCGACGTTGTGGCATCTGCCACTGAAGCTAGGAAGAGGCCCCGACCGACGACGAAAACGCCGACTAGCCGTGCACGACAGACGGGCAGGAAGACGTCACCCGGTAGTAGTGGGAAGACCCTGCTACACTTTTTCCACAAGCAATAGAGCTGCAATCAATACGACGCAATGTGCCTTCATGCCTCTTCTTTCAGTGTCGAGTAGGTACGTGGCGCTTGACACGCTATCTTATGCGACGTACGTCGTTGACATGTGCGCGTTACCATGCACACCCCTCCCTCATCAGAGACGTGCAGCCGAGTCGAAGCCGTTCTCGGCCTTGAGGTGCTCCTTGATGAGCTTCGAGACGCCCTTGAACTCCGGGTTGCTGGCGTCGTTCGCCAGCTGAAAGATGGCCGTCTCCACGGACGTGATGAAGGCGCCGGACTGGCGCATGCGGTCCAGCGCGATGGAGCGGTTGAAGCTCGAGGAACTGGACACGGCGTCTGCCACCACGTGCACGTCGAAGCCTTTGTCCAGCAGATCCAGACACGTCTGCAGCACGCACACGTGCGTCTCAATGCCGCACAGAATCACCGACTTGCGGGTCGGCAGCTTGCTCGCCAGGTACTCGTCCACCTCGGGGGTCAGCATGGAGAACTTCATCTTGTCGAACACGGCGACATCCTTGGCGTCCTCCAGGTTCTTCGTGATCTCCGCCACGGTGCTGCCCAGTCGAGACGCGTATTGCGTCGTCACCACCACGGGGAGACCCAGCAGCTTCGCCGCCGAAACCTGCACAGAACACACATCGGCCAGTCCCTCAGCTATCAGGCGTTTCCCTCAATCCCACACAACGACTGTTGCTACCATCGTGTTGGTGCCGTGGATGGCGGTCGGGAGCTGGTAGATCTTGCCGCGGAAAACCTCCTGCACGTCGCACACGAACAGCACGCTGGAGGTCGGTAGTAGTCGCCCGAGGCGCTTGGACGCGGCGTTCAGTGCCATCTTATCTTCCTGGGATTTCGAGTTCAACCAGCCGCAAGGGAAATGCAATGCAGCCGGTATACCGGTAATGTCTTGTCAACAACACCGGAAGGGAAGTAATCGGTTTTGATGCCCAAGTTGAAGACGGTCTGGATCAACCCTAACCATTTCGCGAAAGTTAACATGTAAATAACATTCATTTCAATGCAAAAGTCTGAATTTCTCGCATTTATTGCTCCGCGGTGTTCATTAATTCAAAGAATCTGAATATTTGAACAGGACTGGAAAATCCTTGTTTTGCTTTTCGCTTGCTCGAGCCACCTGACTTTTGCATTCACCCCCGTGCTTTTTTGTATGTGGTTGCATGTCCACGCCGGCTGTGAAGATGTGTTTGTCAGGGTCTGCTTTCCAATATTGCTGAATATAATCCTTCCATCCACCAGGGGGGAGCGAAGATGCCGGTACCAGTTCGTCAGCGACGCTAACGGCCGCAATTGCATCAGTGACGGGGGTAGATGCCTCGGCGTTGGGCGCATTTGCAGCGGATGATCAATCCCCGCCTGCGCTGGTTCTGCCAGACCCGCTATTGCGTGTACAGTAATCCCTCCCACAGATATTCGGTCTTTGCTGACATTGAGAAATCAATTCTCATGTTTGGGAAAATATCATTTGTAGGAGAGGTTTAACAGTAGTTTTTGTGCAGAACGGTATTTGATCAATCGTAAATAATCGCAGAATATTATCGACTGGATCATATATGGGAGGGAAGACTGTACTTGCTCACGTCCGCAATCGTCTCCGTTGGCAACAGAGAGGATGTTGATGTGAAGGTCTGCGCATTGAAGGAGTGAATCTAGTGTACACGAGCAACAATGACATTTTCTAGGGATGTGATCCGGATAGCTAGGTCCTATGCCAGCTCTTTGTTTCGAGTCCTCCTGTGAGGGGAGCCAGCACGCTCCTAAACGCAGTACTTGGACTTGGTAGCGGCAGGTGTGGCAGCAGGCGTCACCTCGGGCGTCTGCCCATCCGTAGACGTCGGCGCAGGCGTCACCGCAGCATCTGTCGCCTCAGGCGTGGCAGTGTTGGCTTCGTCCACAACGTAGTCGGTGTGTACCGTGCCCTGGCCATCGTCCGAGGCAGCAGGGGCCTCCGTGGCGGGAACT
The DNA here is from genome assembly GCA_001712635.2 of Nothophytophthora sp. Chile5. Classification (NCBI taxonomy): domain Eukaryota; phylum Oomycota; class Peronosporomycetes; order Peronosporales; family Peronosporaceae; genus Nothophytophthora; species Nothophytophthora sp. Chile5. Next base: position 23,238 of record MBAC02005140.1, read on the forward strand.
TCCGTCACTGGGGCCTCAGTGGCAGGGGCCTCCGTCACCGTCGCTGGGGATTCAGTGGCAGGAGCCTCCGTCTCCGGAGCAGTCGTCTCCTGGTTAGCCGAAGCCGAGCCCGAGGTGGTGACAGTTGTCGTTGACGAGTCGCCCGAGGGACAGAACGTCAACACGAAGTTCGTGGCCATGGGACACGAGTGGGTCTTGGTGTCGTCCGTCGGGTAGTTGTACGCGTCCGCGCAGCCGTCGGCCAGACACGTCAGCTCGCGGCAGTTGTCACCGTTCGTGTTGGACTGGGGCGCAACCTGCACAGGCGTGTTGTAGCCGATGCCGCTGTCAGAGTGCTCCTGGCACTCTGCGAGGCTCGTGCAGTACTCGTAGCCAGCGTCGAGACGCGGCGGAATGATGCCAATGTCGAACCACGCCAAGTCCAAGTCGCCCTTGGTGGCGAACTCCACCAGCGTGGCGGCGTCGTCCGAGCCGTTGCGGAAGTGGCCCTCGTAGCCCTTCTCGATGGTCTTGTCCACCGAAGCGCCGACCGCTAGCGTCTCGCTCGCGTCCGTGTAGACGCTGGCCAGACGCGTGTAGAGCTCAATATCCGAAGAGCAGGCGTTCGTGATGGTCAAGGTGAAGCCGTTGGAGGCCGTCGCAAGCAGCGCCATGGAGGCGCCCGCGACGGCGAGAGGAAGAGAAGCGCCCATAATGCGAACCATCGTAGCTGTCGAGATCTGCGAGGGAAGAAGGAGTCTGAGACTTCTCGGACAGTGGGAAAATTGGGGAATGAAGGAACCTGTCAGCAGCCACCGCGACTCGTTCCGCCACCTTTACACCACTTTTACGGCACCCAAACAAACCGGACAAGCAATCCAGAACCTGCGACGATCGCCCGTGCCAGTTGGCCAGAAGACGACGAAGTCATCTGGTCATGCTGCGACTGGATATCGAGCGAGCGTTGCACCTTCCACGCTCGCCTCGGACGTCACAACCCACTCGGAGGCATACTGGAGCGAAGTCAAGCAAGAGGTGCACGGCCTCTACCACGACGTCCAGCAAAAAGCGCTGGCGCTGGCAGGGTTCTGCGGCGCCATCTGCTTCACCCAAAAGCCCGAACAGACAAAACCAAGGCGAGCCGTTCAACATTCTTTCTCGCTCGCGTCGCCGCCGCCGCAAAGCGACAGAACACTCGCCTCGCGGTGCTCGAACTTCCCGCACTGGCCGGATCAATGCAAAGTACAGGCAACTAGCTGCTCAGGGGTCGCCAGCAAGTCACCCAGCCATTTCCCTAACACCACGCACGAGACCAACAAGCAGAGCTCTCTACCCTACCACATCCACTGACGGAGGGCTCAACAGGAGGCCGAGCCAACTCGCGCGTCGAAAAGGAGGCGGCATCACCAAAGTGGGACCACCCCGTGCTTGAGATTTGTGCAGGAAAGCAGTTGCACGGTGGCGAGAAGGTCGACCAAGCAACCAACCCAAGCACTCGCCTCCAGGCGATGTCCAAATTAATCTAAGGGAGTTAATCTGTCGACAGGTCGCTCTCCGGCAATAGACGCGAGCGGTGGAGCATTTCCCTTGCTTCCCAATCTGCTCTTTGAGCAGGTCAAATTGATGGCGGTCGAGGTTCAGGTAACGCCATCATGTTGCGAGGCGTTTTGGTGGATTCCAGCCACGAGACTCTGGCCAGATGCGTCATGCGCTGGCAGCGGCATCTGCCTCCAAGGAACGGAGGAATGGCTGGCAGCAACCAGCTCCGCTGATGGAAATCAGAGGGAAAACGCGGGGTTGTGGATCGGAGGGACACTCCCACGCCTACTTTTCCTGCAGTCCGCCCACACAATACCCAGTAGCCAGTCCACCAGCAGTTCCACTGGCCTTTTGGCCGGGCGACTTTTCCGGCAGGTACGGTACTACACCAGCTACTGTCGTTCGCCGGAACACAAGGATGCACGCCTCTATTGAAGCAGGCTGTCCGCTTCCCTTGTACCACTTTCCTGGTACCCCTCCTTCTTGCGTGGCTCTTCTTTTTTAGACGCTTCTGCATCACCCGCCGCTATATCAAGACAGTCAGCACTGGGGAACGACAGACGGCCATGGTGCTCACGGACAAGCAGCGCCAGGACTTGTACGCGGCGGCCTCTGCTTCGCCTGCGTGTGCTGCCCTCGTCTGACTTGCTGTTTGTATGTGGGTGGGTGTGGCAGACACCAGGCCATGCTGGACTACCTCGTGGGCATGGGCGAGCGCTTCGCCGACACGGCGGCGGCCTTCGAGCGCGAGGCGGACGTGGCCAAGTCCAGCGACGGCAAGCACGCGGGGCTGCTGGAGAAGAAGTGGACGTCGGTCATCCGGCTGCAGCGCAAGGTCATGGAGCTGGAGACCAAAGTGGCGCAGCTGGAGGAGAACGCCAAGCTGGGCGGCGGCGTCGTCAGTCGCCGCGACGCGCTGGGCGGCGGCCGCCCGCGTGCCGAGTTCCTGCCGCGCGCGCCGGCCAAGTTCTCGCTGTCGGGCCACCGCGCGCCCATCACGTGCGTGGCCTTCCACCCGGTCTTCAGCGTCCTCGTCTCGGGCAGCGACGACGCCACGCTCAAGGTGTGGGACTTTGAGACGGGCGAGTACGAGCGCACGCTCAAGGGCCACACGAACTTCGTGCAGTCCGTGGCCTTCAACGGCTCGGGCGCGCTGCTGGCCTCCACGTCCGCCGACCTGTCCATCAAGCTCTGGGACTTCTCCAGCGACGGCGACTACGAGTGTCTGCGCACGCTGCGCGGCCACGACCACAACGTGTGCGGCGTCGTGTTCGGCCCGGACCGCGAGGGCGGCGTGGCCAGCGACCGCCTGTTCTCCTGCTCGCGCGACAACACCATCAAGGTCTGGGAACTCTCCACGGGCTACTGCGTCAACACGCTCAACGCCGGCCACAGCGACTGGGTGCGCGCCGTGGCAGTAAGCGACGACGGGCTGTTCCTGGCCTCCTGCGGCAACGACCGCTCCATTCTCTTCTGGGATCTGCAGCACATGCGCGTGCTCCAGTCCATCCGCGAGCACGAGCACGTGGTGGAGAGCGTCGTGTTCGCCAAGGGGGCGCAGGAGCAGCTCATCGAGCGCGCGCACGCCAAGAAGCTGGCGACCACGGGCGCGTTTGCCTTCCCCAACGGGGCCAGTTCCCCGGCGTCCAACAACTACCACGTCTCCAGCAGTAGCGGCAGTGCGGCAGGGGAGCCCTCCGGAGCGGTCGCCGTGATCGGGGCGTCCACTCCTGCTGCTGCTGCTGCTGCTGCTGGCCAGCCACGACGCGTCAAGTTCCTGCTGTCCGGGTCACGCGACCGCACGGTGCGGCTGTGGGAAGCCTTCAGCGGCATGCAGCTCATGCTGTTCGCCAGCCACGAGAACTGGGTGCGCGAAGTGCGCTTCCACCCGAGCGGCAAGTACGCGATCAGCGCTGCGGAGGACAAGACCATCCGCGTGTTCGACATTGAGGTGCGTCTTTTGGCTATGATGAGTGGGTGGGTGGGTGTTCGTTCTTTCGGGAGGCTGAACCTCCTGCTGCTGATGTGGCGGTTGTTCTTCCTTCCTTGCTTGGCATCCAGACGGGTCGCTGCGTGCGGACGCTGGACGAAGCGCACAGCCACTTCGTGACGTGTCTGGACGTCCACCCGAGTCTGCCGCTCATCATCTCGGGCAGCGTCGACAAGCTCATCAACGTATGGGAATGTGTATAGGCCGAGAGGGGCAGCGGCGGCACCTCACGTGCCCAGCGAGATCACCAAAGAGAGGCCGGGTGATCGGGAGCGGCAATCCTCTGCTGGACTCGCTTGGCAACTCATGCGGAGGGCCGAGTGGACTCGGATAGGCGGAGGATGCAGGCGGCGCTTGGGTGCCTGGGAGGGACGGGATGAAGGAGAGCGGCGTGGAGGTGTGGAGTAGAGTAGAGTAGGAAGCACAGTATTATGATCTCCCCGGCTTGATTCGCTTCGATGGACCCATGGCATCTCGGGTCAGGAACGCCAAGGAGACAAGAAAATTGCAGCCAACGCCATGAAGGAAAGCCACGCGACTGCTGTGAATCTGCATCACCCGCCCTTGCCTCGCGATCTTCCACCACTCAAGAGCAGGCGCCATGACAATCCGCCAGCAGCACAAGCCGAACGTGGAGTTGTTCTCATCGAAATATTACCGCGAATTAAATCGTCCTACCAAAAGACCGACGCCCTCGTCCCCTTCTTCCGGTCCTCCCGCTGTCTGTCGAAGCGGTCGAATCGAAAATGCTGCAGCCCAACGCGCGAACGCCGACGAAACTCCATCGGAAGAACGAGGAGGAGTGACGGCATCGCAGACGCCTAGCAACAAGTTGGTCTGCTCCGCTCGCCCTCGCCCCGGCTGCGCTGGTCGCCCTGGTCGCTCGTTCGCCGCTGCGGAAGTGAGTCGCTGCACTTATCTCAGGCGACGCGCCTCACGCTCCCACTCGAGCAGGCACAGGATGTCGCCCTCGCGCACGGGGCCCTTGACGTTGCGGATGATCTTGCGCTTGTCGTCCTGCAGGAACTCCACGCGCACCTGGGTCACGTTGCCCGTGTTGCCGGTGCGTCCGAGGACGTTCACGACCTTAGCCAGCATGTAGTCACGAGGGGCATCCTGTCAAGCAGCAGCAGCAGCAACGCAACACTCGTCAGACTTCTGAAGGCTATTGACACAGATGCGCAATGCAGACACGGGCGCTGAGTGGCTGGGGAGGCGGAGAGTGAGCACAAGGAGGAGCAGCTGGCGCAGGAAGCTCAAGCGCTTCAATTGCCCGTAGCAACCTCAGCCAACGAGCCAGCAAGTTCCCTGCGCAGCTCTTCGAAGACGCTCCCTGCTGGCCACTCCTCCCCTCGCAACGCTTCTCCGCGCCTAAGCGCGGGTGTCAGCACCCGCCCACGCGTCTCCAGTCCGTGGCGATGGCCCCCAAGCGGCCGCAACCAGCCGAGACTCGGCAGCAGAACGAGACGCGGCGCTTACCATTTTTGCGTTAGATGTCGATGAGGTAGTGCAGTAGAATGCGAGGAATGGCGCGGCGCGCAGGATGCCAAGTCGCGCTTAAATCTGGTCGTGTGTGGTTGGGGCGCGAAGCCCAAACCGAGGCGAGCCGCATTTAAGCGCGCTTTATCTGGGGCCATGAACTTTGCACGCCAACCAATCGTGACCGGAGGACGCAAATAAGGGCTAGGGTGGATGACACAAAACAACCCCGTTTGACTGACATTACCCGATTTGAAGGCCGTGCTCAGTCCGGACACATGGCTACATTTGTCCGACAGCGCCATGCCAGCGCCTCGCCATCCACTTGGCATCGGCTGCTGGTGCGTCCGTGCTAGTTGGTCTGTTTACGTGTAGTTTGCTACCATCCGGACTGCTCGTTAACGAAGCGCAGCTCCCTCTTCGCGCGGGCTCGCAGCGCCAACGTCGCCTGCACGCGCGAGAGCGACGAGGGCGCCACCGCGTACTCGCGGATGGTCTGCGTGCGCGTCTTGACGCTCTCCAGCGTCTTGAACACCTGCGACAGCTTCAGCTCGGCGTCCTCCAGCGCCAGATGGAACTGACACGACGCAGGCTCGCGACGCAGCAGCCGCACGTACTCCTCCCCGAACGCCTGCTCTACCGCGTCGAGCAGGACGCCGTAGCGCTCCTCGCCGGCCCACCAGCCGCAGAACGTGTGCGCCGACACCAGTCCGTCGCGCGCCAGCATCCCCGCGACCCAGCGGCCTGTCGGGTGCGCAGCATCCAGTCGATCGGTCCAGTCAGGGTGGCCCAGCTTCGCGCATGTCGCCGCTACCTCACTGTCCGAGACGACCGCTTCTGTCGGGTCGCCTTCGAAGTTTGCCCATACCAGATCCTCCACCTCGCACTCCGCCGGATCGGCGACCTTGGCGTCCAGCACCCAGCCGTATTCAAAGCGCCGCTCGAGCTCCGCATACGAGGCAAAGTACGCCAGAGCGCCGTCCAGCATGATGCCCACTTTGGAGCTCAAGGCCCTGCACTCCTCCAGACTCGAGGTGGACACCACCACTGCGGCTCCACCCTGCTGTGTGGCGACATAGCTCCGAATTACGTCCCATACCGACTGGCGGGTCTCATTGTCCAAACCGCGCGTTGGATCGTCGAGTAAGATCACCGGTGGCGCACCGAGCAAAGCCAACGCGAGGCACAGACGCCGCTGCTCGCCAGCCTGGAGGCTGCCTGCGAGGCGGTTCTGCACCGACCGCAAGTCCATGGATACCAGCATATCGTCTGCAATCGCACGGCAGGCTGCCGCATCACATCCGAGCTCCTTCAAGCGCGCGCGAAGGAGAAGATGCTCGCAGACACTCAAGGCATCTATCACCGTGCCGTTTCCTGCTGGGCAGTACCCGACGCTACGGCTCTCGCGCAGCGCACGGTGCGACCAGACCGCATCTTTCCCATCGATTAGGACGCGCCCAGACGAAGGGAGGATCTCGCCACTGAGGATTCGCAGCAGCGTCGACGTCCCGCTGTCTTCTACTCCGAGGAGGGCAAGACAATCCCCCTTCGCCACGCCGAAGGAAAGTGTCTTCAACACGGGGACTTGTTTCTGCGGACTGCTCTTCTCGAACACCTTGGTGAGCTGGTGGACGAGAATCGCATCTGTTCGCTCAGCTGGCACCGTTTCAAGTTGGGCGGAAACTCGCTCCGCTTCCTTCTGGACGGCCTCTTCTCTCGTTGCGTCCGCTTGGGCATCTGCCCCGTCATCACCGTCAAGAGATGGAGGGCTATATGGCGATCTTGCGAAGAATGCGCGAACGTCCGGGAACGTCAGCGCAGCCTCCATCGCCAGGACAAGGCCCAGGTATAACGCAGCAGTGGTCACCAAGTAAAGAATGGACACGCCCGTGACGTTGCCAGCAAAGGGTCCACGGAACGTCGACACTTCCAACGAACCGGCAACCTCAGCACTCTGTTGTTCGGCTAACATATGGAGCCCGTACCCCAGCGCGAAGTGCGGCGCAAAGCTGAAGACATCCTGGAGAAACTCTCTCAAGCCGACATCAATGCGACCAATCGGACCGACGACAACGAAGAGCGAGAAGCTCAGCGTGGCAAACAGCAAAAACGCATGAATGCGCGCGAATCGGACGCTCCGACCTCCCGCCCGGAACCAGAAGGAGACGCCGTACGCGAACGGACAGACGGTCAGCCCAAAGAGCGCGAAGAGCGTCACTGCCGCACCCATCGGCGCCTCAGCTCCGTCTCCCTTGCTCTTCACCCATGAGGTGTCCCAAGCTACGACTGCGATCATCAAAATCGTCGCGGATGCCAAATACACCAGCAAGTCGACTGCGTAGTTCGCTAGCCAGAATGCAGACACGCGCATGCCAGCCAGGAGCTGCTGGTGCTTCGTGTTGCTGAGGGCGGCTTTGTCGCGCGCCAACCGAGCAACAATGACCGCCGGCAGGTACGAAAACGCCAGCAGGACCAGGAAGGCGTTCACCGTTACCCCTTCTTGCTCCGAAGCCACGGCCAGTTGCTCGTCTTCAGCAAGAGGGAGAGGATGGTTACTCACTGTTAAACGGAGGCTTGGGTCTCCGTTGAGCGCTTGGTACAGGGCTTGATCCATCTGCGCCTTGAAGATCCCGCTGGCGTGGCTACTGGACGTGTTGACGAGGAGATCGTAACCGAAGAGATTGTCCACTTTGGAGGAATACACGAGAAACGCAGCGAATTGGTTCGCGACTGAAGCTCCGGAGCGGTCGAATCCTTGGTCGAACAGCAGTTTTGCCATTTCAGGGACGCTAACGTCTCCATCGGAAACAGAGACGTTCGAACTCGCTGTCTCCTCGTCGTAGGTGACACCAAAGATGACAACGGATCTGTTCTCAGTGGCGCTGCCATTTGATTCGACGACAGCCCAACTTGGCAAACTGCTCGTCAGGATATTCAACGGACTGGTGCTGTCCCATGTCGACGTCTGGAAAGTCTCTCCACACAGTGCGCTCTCGTTCGTTCCGCGCCGGTCATCGTACAGGCAATAGTAGGGCACGTGGACGTCCCCGACGGCCTTCATCTCTTTTGCCAGTGTCGTTGCGTTCAGTTGGAGAGTCGGCGAGTCGAAGTCGGTCTCGAATGATCCAATGCGCGCCATCAGCACGAAAAGCAACGCCACTGGGAGCACCACCACGCAAAAGGTCGAGCGAACCTCCCGCTTCAACACGCGCAGTCGCTGCTCCATCAGCACGAGCACTTGCCTGGAGATGACAGTCACGTTTTCATAAATAGCTCGCACGATGCGATGCCCCGATCTTGCCTCCCTTTCAGTGGAATTGGGGGCAGAAGCGGATTCCACTCGCTCGTGCGGTTCTTCGATCGTGATGTGGCCATCCTCGTGGGACGACAGGAACTCGCTGCTCGCCATCGTAACGGGAGAGGCCAGAACGTTCACAACAGTCGGGAACGCGTCCTCCAGTGTCATCATGGACAACTGGTATTCCCCGATGCCGAACACGGTTTGGCGCTGGGTCTCCAACCGCTGGAAAAGCTCTGGGAAGCAGGTGCTGTTCTCTGCCGGGATGGAGACAACGAACTGCTTCGCTGTGTTCGTCACCACACGCACATTCGCGTGGATACACAGCGACGTGATTAGATCCGTCACCACCTCCTCATGGAAACGACTCGCCATCTTGTGCAGTGTTAACGTGTACCCCATCCGAAACTTGGCCTTCAGCCGATTGGCCGTGCCGAAGAAAACCAGCTGGCCATTGGCCAGAATCCCAATCTCGTCGCCGATCGCTTCCGCTTCTTCAACGTCTTGCGTCGTCAGGATAATCGATCGACCTGCCTGGCGATTGCGCCTCAAGACCTCCCACGTGCGCTTTCGACTGTATGGATCCATCCCACGCGTGGGCTCATCCAACAAGACGAATTTGATGCGCGAGTCGTCCAGAAGCGCGATTGCTACTGTCAACTTCCTCTTCGCCCCACTCGCCAGGTGCTTCGCTTGCACGTCCCGCTGGTGCAAAAGCCCAAACTCTTCCAGTCGATGGCGAACCTCACTCTTCGCACTCGTGCTACTCTCAAAACACTTGAGTTTGGCGTAAAACCGCAGATGGTCCAGCACCGTGAGATCTGGGAACAGCACGCTCTGTTGGAAACAGAGTCCCAGCATCTTGCTTACGAGTCGGGGGTGCTTCGTCCACGAGAAATCATCGAACGTCACGTCGCCAGTCGTGCACTCGGTGCGCAACGTCAGTAATGACATGAGCGAGGTCTTCCCCGCTCCTGCCGCGCCAACGATACAGGAAATCTCCCCGAGGGGAAATGCCACGTTAATGTTGTGTAGAAGCGTCTTCTGGCCCGTCAGAGTGGGCAGATATGTCGTCACACGGTGCAGACAGAGGCTGCTCTTCATCTCGGCGGCCGTGACGGGACGCGACAGAGCGGGTTGGGTGGCGGTGGATGACGTCGACGCATAAAACAATCCGATTCCCCCCGAGGCGTCCAGCTCCTCTTGGCTCAGGATCTGCGCCAGACCTCGTCCTTCTCCTCGCCCGCGTGTCGAGTGGCCATGCCTGCCCACCAACGTGGACTCCGGGACCATGGCGGGACTGTTTCCACCCAGCTCATCGCCGTTCTTCTTGCTTACCGTCGTTTTCCGAAAGCTGCGTTTCCAGAACGATGGCAGCAATGGGAAATACCACCGCTCTGTTATCCTGCCTCTCGACCCGTAGTCGCCCTTGGGGATTACGCGGTCAAAGTAGAGTCCGGACAGCGTGTAGAGGAAGCAGTCGAGCAGCAAGAAGGCCAGGCAGCCACCCAGTCTCTCGGAGCGGAAGGATTCGTTCACGTTGCCGAAGTCGATCCCTCGCTGTACGCTCTCCGCGGCCAGAAGAACCTTGAACCCCTTGGCCATCGCGAGTTGGGGCAGAAAGCCAAACGCGTTGCCCCCGTAGGCTAACAGGCGCTCCTCGAGGAAGAGAATCGTCACCACGAGGAAGATTCCCACCAGCGAACCCGTGCGAGCGCTCGAGAAGAAGGCGCTGATGCAGAACGCGAAGCACCACAAGCTCCACGCGTACAGAGTCAAAAGCGCGAGCACTAAGAACGCGTTGCTGTTGGGGAACAACGAGAAAGCGGAGACCACCACGAGCTGCAGCAGCGACGCGACGAAGAGAGCGACTCCATACGTCCCGTACCAGGACATCCACACGAACCGTTCGCGGACGCCCAGCACTCGCAGATACTCTCGCGTGTGCGACTCCGCCTCGTCGATGTACGTGGCGATCATCATGGCCACGGTGTACACGTAGGAGATGGTGAGTAGCATGGGGAAGGGTTTTTCTGCCCGCTCGTAGAAGTTGGAGGATTCCATAGCAGACACCGGCAAGGGGAAGGACCGCGCGCCAAAATACGGCTGCGGCATTTGACGCAGCGGCGTCAGTAGCGCCTCTTGGAGAGCAGTTCCTGTCTCTGTGTTCGCCATGAAGGCAGTCACGTTGAAGTCGAAGACTGCGGACGAGTTCACCGTCGAATTGGCGTCGATTGTAGCCCGCAACCAGCGCACCATCTGCCAGTTGTCGTAAATACTGTCGTCGTCCCCAACGACGTCCAGCAGCCTCGCATCCAGATCAAGCGCTTCGCTGCTGTTGTTGCTGCTACTGATAGCGACCGAGTCTTCCTGTAGACACGTGGTGCTATTGTCGTCGCCAGTGGCGTTCCACGCGGGACGGCAGTTGAGGAACCGACCCACGAGCGTCTGCAGCGTCGCGAAGCCTTCGCGAGCGTAGATCCGGTAGTCTTCCGTCAGCACGCGGTGGTCTCGCATCGGATCCCACAGCTGCTGGGACGAGTGGGCGGTATCTACGGCGTGTCCGGCAGCCACACTCATGCGGATAGAGTATGTCAGGGACTCTGCAATGTCTCCGAACGAGTCTTCGTCCGTCGGGAAGTCCTGGAACACCAGCGCCGCGTGCAGCTTCGGGTACGACGCGTTGGTGCCGTACTGCTTCGCGGTCACGTACCGCTCGAGCGCGTCCTCGTCATTGAAGAAGGTGACGACATCTGCCAAAGCAGGGATCGTCAGCGCCAGGCTTTCGTTTCCGGAGGAAAGCGCCAGCGTCAGCTGCGGATGCCAGCGCGAGACACTCGCCAGGAAGTACTCGCGCGTGAACGCCGTGTCGGGCACCAGCGCGATCTTGTGCGGCGCCACCAGGCCGCTGCAGCTCGCGGGCAGCGCGTTCGCGGCCGACACGTTCTGACTCACCCGCCCCTCCGAGAGCATCTGGTAGACGCAGCCCGCAGCCGCCGCGTCGTCGGAGACGCCCAAGCGAGCGAGATCCTGTCGGGTGTGGCCCACCATTGTTAGCAGTAGCCCCGCCATCGTGGTCTCGCGGAAGGTGAACTCCGGTCTGCGGTCGCTCACGCCGGTAAAAAGGTTCATACCCACGGCGTTGGAGCTGCTGCTCGATGAGAGCCCGTCCCACATGCGCGTGAACGCGTCGTTGCCGCCGTCCGCTCTGTCGTAACCGAAGCCCTCGCGCTCTCGGCTCCAGCCGTCGGGCACGCTTCGAGGCGTCGCCAATGCGCCCCAGCAGCCGAGCAGCAGCAGCGCCAGCAACGGACACGCGAACTCCAGCGCCGTGGCCCACGGGTTCTTGCGCTGGAACAGCAGTTTCCAGTTCTTCCAGAGCAGCGCCAGCAGCACACGCCGCCAGCCACGGAGCGACCAGCGCGCCATCGCAAGCGGGGAGTGCGAGGAAAGAGGAGCAGCGCCTGCCAACGGGCGGAGATTAACGAGTGGCGCGCCAGGGAAAGGTGCGCATGCGGCAGCAGGCAGCGAAGACGAAGGCAACACTTCCCATCGCGGCCTTGCTCCTGCGTGGATTGGGATCCGCGATATGATTTCTGGGTTTCATGCGTACCGAAACAAGGTGAGTCACTGGGCAGGAAGAACTCTGGGCGGAGACGAAACTGGACCGTGTTCTGTAATTTATTCCCCTAGGTTCGGTGTACAGGAAGCACCCTGTTCTGTAAGCAACGGCGTGAAGAGTGGGACAGCATGAATGTGTTGGTGCGCTGCTCGAAAGTGAAGCTGGAATTTCAGGAATCTAGAAACATGCGAGCAGTTGATACTTTGTTAACGGTTGGAATATTCTTCCAGGCTCCAGTTTTTCTGGACCTGGAAACCTAGCGGCAACTTCATCCGGTGAGTGAAGCAATGGGTTCAGAACGTACAGTGCTTCCCTTTTTCATACGCCTCCTCTGAATAGAGCGCTGTCAAATGGCTTCAGCTACGTGGACCCGAACTTCGTCTGCCACTGCTGGTACCTCCTCAGCAGCTGCTGCGCCGACGGCTTCGTCTTGTCCAGCGCCGCCAGAAGATCCTCGGGCTGCACGTGGCCCAGCATCTCCCTCCACTCCGCGGCGGAGGCGTCTCTCCGCTGGTTGCAGCCGGCTGCCGGTGACTCGGAGCAGTCCGTGGCTTCCAGTCTGCCCATGAGGCGCCGCACTGGCGCCATGCAGGCCTCCTTCGCCACCAGTTTCAGGTCTGCTCCCGAGTATCCGTCCGTGCGCTTCACGGCCTCGTCGAATCCGAAGTCGCTTGGCGTGTAGGGCGCCAGCAGAGACGCAAACAGCGCGTGTCGAGCCTCCGGCGACGGCAAATCCACCAGCACGCGCTTCTCCAATCGACGCAGCATGGCGGCGTCCAGATCCCAGGGCAGGTTGCTGGCCGCCAGCACGAAGACGACGTCGTTGGTCTTGGCGAGGCCGTCCATCTGGATCAGCAGCTCGGTCTTCATGCGCCGACTGGCTTCGTGCTCTTGGCCGCCGCCCCCGCTCTCCCGCTGGCCCATGAGGGAGTCGATCTCGTCCAGGAAGATCGTGGAGGGGGCGTGATGCCGAGCCAGTTCGAAGAGCATGCGGATGAGCTTCTCGGAGTCGCCGCGGTACTTACTAACGATGGACGAGGCAGAAATGTTAAAGAAGGTGGTGCGGCACTCCGTGGCCACAGCCTTCGCCAGCATCGTCTTCCCGTTGCCCGGTGGGCCGTAGAGCAAGATTCCAGTCCAGGGAGAGAGGAGGCCTTGGAAGAGCTGCGGATACTTGAGCGGCATCACCACAGCCTCTTTTAGCAGCCGCTTGGTCTCCTGAAGCCCGATGACGTCGTCCCACCTCACGTCCGGGTTCTTTTGGAAGATCTCCCGCGTGATCGTCTCCGCCAGAGGACGCAGCTCCGAGTCGTTCAGGAAGGACGGCAAAGGCTTCAACAGTCGCTCCTCGATGCTCTCATCTTGCTGCTGCTCATCTGCGGGAGACATCTTCTTGGTGGTGCTGGATTTCCCGTTTCGACTCTGCGTCTGCGCCGGCTTCTGTCCCACGAGTCCCAGATCCACAGACGCGTCGTCTTGCGGGCCTGGAGCACTCCCTTTGCCCGATTTGGCAGAGGCTGCAGCAGCAGCAGCAACATCAGCGGAGTGACTTGAACCTGAATGCATGGCCTTCATTGCCACGTTGTTCTCCACGCGAGCCTCCGTCGGCATGTGAGGCGACGTGTACTCGTTACGGCGGTTCCTCTTCGCGGCAGCCCCAGATTTCTTGTCGTTGGCCGATTTTGTCCTCTCGTGCTCGTCCGGCGATAGTCTGCGAACCAGTCTCGGTCGTTTGCCGAACTTGATTTCGTGGAAATCCTCGTATTCCTAGCCGAATGAACGAGCAAAGTGCGTTACAAGAGCAGCGCGTGGTCGGACACCTCATCGGTCGTTTTACGTACTTGCACAATGCGCAGCAGATCCAGATTCTCGACGACCTCGAACTTGGAGAGCGCCACTCCTGCCTCTTGCTGGAGCTTCTCGGCAGTTTGCAGATAGCCGCTCTCTGTGCAATGCTGCAGCATCATGACGAGCACGTTGCGCCGCCGATCAATCAACCGCTTCTCCTCCTACGTTGTCAAGCGCACAGATTTATGAGCAGGAGCGCCTAAACAACAGCAATGGCACGAGCCAGCGACGGACGCACGGCCAGACGGCTCTCATTCTGCGCCTTGAGCTGCATTAGTGAGCTCATGATGTATCGTGCTTTGTGCACTTGCAGTATCTGGAGGGTAGCGCCTGGCAAGAGAGTCGCGGCACATTCCGACCGAATCCGTTTTCCCTTCACGTTTCGCTCGCAGACCCCAGCGACCGAAAATAGACGCGCCAACTTCACGCGTCAATGGAGCGCTTATGCAAGCCCATATACTGCACGGCACACGCTCGGCTTGTGAGCCAATGGCATTCGCAGTGACCAGGAGCTGCTGGTTCACTGACGCCTTCACAATTCTCACTGCCTTCACACGGGAACATGACGGAGCCGCTGACCATCCATTTGAATCTTGAAGAGACGCGACTTTAATGCGCATCCCCTCCGATCTTCTTCAGCAACGAGCTAGTGGTTGGACCAGGAAATGCACATGCAGGTCATCCACGAACTCGTGACAGTCTCCGTGACGCAATGCGAGCTTCGCGCACACTCGCAGCAGGGTTCTGACTCCGATGGGGGTGCCGATGCCACAACCACTACGCTTCGGTATGTCGCCGTGAACGCCGGCCTAAGTACTGTCACATTTTGCACCGACTTCAGCGAATCGGCCAACATCCATCTGCGCTTCCCGTCAGATAAAAGGCACCATCACTTGAACTCAACGGAGAAGGCGGCGTTGGAGAAGACGAAGACGTCGCAGCCTCTGGCGTTTGTCTGCACCCTCCACCCATTCGAGCGACGCATCCTGGTGTACGTGTTGAAGAGAGGGAAACAGCGCGCACTCGTGCGTGTAGCCTACGCTGTGCTATCAATCGCCACTCCGTCTTCCGACACGATTGTTGAAGCGCAGACAAGAGCGGCGACGGTCATCCAGCAACAACAGCAGAGCAGCAGTCACACGTACAGCTACCTCAGCAAGCGGGAGATTCTACTTCATCTGTCCGCCACAGAGGTCAACAGAGCGTGCGAGGAGATCAACCGGCACTTTCGCGAATATGGCACCGTGTTTGTGGACGCCAGCTTCCCACCTTCCACAACGTCTCTCTACGAACCCGAGGCACTTGAGAAGTTATCGGAGAGCGACGCCTCTGCATATTCACTCTGCAGATGGGAACATCTGCGCAATGCCGTCGACTCGTCCTGGACTTTCGTGACAGCTCCCAGTAAACGTCCCAAGCAATCTCCTCTGTCCGAATCCGCCATGTTCGCATCGTTTACGTCAGGTCTGCCCTGCCAAGACTCATTCCTCTGTGCAATGGCGCTCATTGCGCCCCTGCGCGATCTGTGGCTCTGGCGGTGGTTCCCATCGCTGGAAGTGTCATCGCCACCGGAGGAATCAGTCGCCACCGCCATCAAGCTCTGTGACCGTGGTCTAACATGGCGGCATCTCGTGATTGACATGTTCCTGCCGGCTTTTCCTCTCGGACGGGGACTCTTGACGCCATGCAATGCAGCGGGGGAATGGTACGCCATGCTCCTCCACAAAGCCTACGCGAAGTTGAAAGGCAGCTATTTGGCGATCGCTAGCATTTCGACGATCCACGTCCTTCGCGAGCTCACTGGAGAGCCCTGGTACGCCTACATCTTGTTTCGAGTAGCAGTAGTTTAGCTTGGGCTACTGACTCCAACGTCGTTTTCCGCGCAGGGTCTGCTTGTATCGAGATTCTAGACAAGGGGATGACACGCCGCTATCGGCCGATGAAGCACGACGCAGGCAAGACGCGGTCCAACGCGCACTATCACCTCCAAGCGCCGTCAACACGTCGCTGGTTGTCGTTTCTTTCGGGGAGGTTGACAATCACCATCGATCTTTTCGGGTCACTGCTCTGGGTGATGAAGAGTCCAGTGCGTCCTCTGCTGTTGTACTTCACGATGGCCACGGCCACCTGAGAAAACATCTCCACGATCGTCTTGCGGGAAATCAGTTGGAACTCGGCCGAGACTCGACGGGACTCCGGCTTTCGTGGGAGCAGATAGCAGCGTTGGCCCCGACCGTGCACACCCTTGCGCTGGATCGTCGGTACGAGCGGCGACTGCGACGAATCCTCCTGCAGAGCAGCAGCAAACCCCCAACGTTGGTCATCGTCCTCAGTGTGGCCACGCTGTCAACGCTCGTCTTCTCTGCATCTCACGTCCGCCACTTCGCGTCTGGACGTCGGGCCGTTGCGGACGAAGAAGGCCGACAACCGAGCGCTGGAATGTGCATGAGCCTTTACTCGGTTGAGAACGATTTCTCCTTGACTCCCATGCCAAAGGACGATGCGATGGACTCGGCAGTGGAGTGTTGGGAACAAAGAGACAGCAACGACAGTGTCTTAAGCAAGCAGGTGAGTGATCTGAGACGGCAAGACCTTTCAAGATTAATCGCCAGCTTTTGCCTTCCGAGCATGCGTGGGTCCTTACATTATTGCGTTTGCATGCCTTAGGTGGTGAGGACGCTGAGTGCTGGCGAATACGTGTTGATCATAACTGCGAGGCGACTGGATCAAAACCAAGCAGAGAGTGACATCGTGGATGCTACCGCACTGAGCCCCGCGACTGTCGACACCAACCTGCAGTTGGTGTTCGACTGTCTCGATCGAGAAGGACGGCACGAGCTCACGAAGGACGACCTCGCGAGCTTTCTAAATCTATTCGAGCACGTGACACCAGCATCACAGCTCGGAAGCCAGACACTCCACGACTTTTTGCGTCGCTTTGGGAGCTCGGCACGGCCGGATTCCGACGAGCGGAGTCTAACACTCGACGACTTACGCGACGTTTACCTTAACCTCGCTGCTCATGATGGCAGCGCGTGTCGAGCAGTTACCGATACAGAAAAGTCAGCCAACAGAAGCTGGACTCAACATGGTCGCTTCAAGGAGCTGGTGTGGCACGATCTTCTTCGACTTCTACACGATGACGACGACAAGGAGGGAGGTGAGAGGTACCTAGTCGACGACACGGAACCCACCACCCAAGTCGATCGCCGAGAACTCGTGGAACTGGTGTGCTGCATCCACTCGGACACGCCTCTGCTCAACGTGGCTGCGCTGCCAGGAGGAAAAGGCTCGCTCGTAGCGAACGCTACCTGATTGGAAGACCGCGTCTCCCTTGTAGTCTTCACTTTAAAATTTGCTTCGTGGGTTAGTTACCTCTAGTGAGGCGGGTCGGCAGAACGCTCTCTCCGTCTCCATCGTAAAAGATTGCTCGATGGTCGCGCGCCCGCCCTCCTTCGTCGTGTCTTCCTCACTTCGCTTTTTTCTTTCTTCTCGTGCATCGCTCTCGTTGGCTGTCTCTACTGTGATTACTGGACGGGGCTGGTGGCTAAATGATACAAGCAGGCGTCGCCAACCTCACGTGAGCTGCATCTTCTTCTGGAATTCCTGCGTGAGTTCGTCCAGCGACACGTCCGGGTTGGCCTGGAAGAAATCCAGAAAGGCCTGCGCGCCCACCGCCCGCTGCGCGTTGGTGGCACCCTTCTCCTCGGCCTCGTAGACGAGAGTCTCGGCCTCGTACTGCAGCTCCTTCTTGTCGTAGTACTCAGGGTCGGCCACGCGCTTCATGAGGTTGAGGAACTGCTCGTACTCGCAGCAGGCCAGCAGGATCTGCACGAAGAACGACAGGCGCGTGTGCCGCTGCCGCTCCTCCGACAGCGCCATCTCCTCCTCGCAGCGCGCGTTATACTGTTCCATGGTGAAGCCGCGCTCGCCCAGGAACGCCTCGATGCTGGCGTTGGCCGTGTCGATGAACTCGTCGTGCAGCTCCTTCCACGTCCTGCAGCAGCGCACAGTCCATCCGTCAGTCCCCCGCCCCCACCCCCAGAGACAGACAGGCAATCCCCATATCACAGCACAACTCACTGCTCCACGGCGTCCAGGTCGGCGGCCGAGGGCCCGCCCTTCGTCAGCAGGATGGCGAACGAGCCCGCGTGCAGGCCGCAGAAATCGTTAATGGCATCCTGGAAGCCCTCGCTGCCCACGAAGGCGGCCACCCACTCCAGCACGTCGTCGTCCGGCTCCATGTCCTTCACCAACGGCGTCTCGTACCGCATCAGCAGGTCAATCGCGTCGAAGTTGGCCATCCTGTCGCCACGGGGCTGCGCCGAATAAGCTTCGCTTTGCAGAGTCGGTGCGGAACGCGAGAGAGAGAGAGAGAGAGAGAACAAGGAGGATTCCCTGCCAAAGCGAATTATCCAGGTAACAAAACCGAGACATGCGGCCGCACCACACTTTTATATCAGTATGTTGCGCATGGCGAATTTTCGTTTGACTGAAATTATTTCGCCGGTGGTAAATTATACTGGAAAAGGTTATTTGTACCCCATTCGGCAATTCCATTATAAGCGATGTTACTAAAGTACTTATTAAGCTAAACGTACAGAAGCTTGTTCGCGGATCTGCCGATGCCTGTCGTCTGCACATCAATTGCATTGTCGACGCTGCTCAAATGCAGCCGTCCATGCGTTGGAGAGGGTGCGCAAGTGCTGGTTCCGCCTGCATGTATACAACGCTTGAAGCTTCGATGGCTGAGCGTCTATGAATACCGATTGGGGACATGCATCTATCTGATTGAGCTCCCAGATCTCCATCCACTTCAACAAGGGTGTTAAATTCACCAAATGTCAGTTGGTGGATCGCGCTCCACTTGCAGCGAGATGCATCGAAGCAACAACTGAGGGCCGGGCTCCACAGAGCCCGCATCAGCTCCACACAGCTGATGCTATTTCCAGCTTTATTTTTATTTTACCAAATTACCAAATGTCAAAAACTGCCAGGGCACTTCTTTAAATAAAGGTAAGCGCTTACATGAAGTGAATGTGTTATTGCAGGTAATCAGCAAGTTTGTTGTGTTTTGCACCACAGAGAAAACGTGTGCTCACAAACAAAAAGCAAAGCAGCATATTAAGATATCTGGTTAGCAAGTATCCGACTAGTAAATATCCGTTGCATAGAGTGGTGATCTCAAACAAAACACAGCTCCCCAAGTTGGGCGGTCATCACAAAAAAAGAAGAGAATTTTCAAAACGAACACGACGGCGACCATGGCGACGCGTCCGTCCAGCATCGCCATCGACGACGCCAACGACCAGCGGCTGGACGCAGCGCCCTCGTCTCCCGTGGCTGCGATGGAGGACCTGGCGCTGTCCCCCGGCGCCGACAGCGAGGAGGAGGAGGATTCCTACGACCTGGCCTCCGCGTCCAAGCTCATCCCGCTGTCGATGACCGCCAGCGCCAGTGGCGAGCGGCCGCTGCCGTCGCTGCACTCGCCCAGCACGTTCCGCGACGTGGCGTTCATAGGTGTCTACGTGGTGCACGTGCTGTTATTGCTGCTTGCGGTGAGCAGCGCCCGGGAGGTGGGCATAGCTGAGGAGGAGGAAAGCGAGCGCAACGAAGTGGTCGGCGGTCTGGGGGACGCGGATAACGACGATGGGGTGCAGACGAAGAATGCGGCGGACGTGGGCGTTGCGCTGCGCTCGCTGTGCGTGGTGAACGTACTGTTTTCGCTGGGCTGGATGCTGCTATTCCTTTTCTACTCGAAGCTGCGCTTCATCCAGGGCTCTTGCGCCTTCTCGGTAGCGGGGTTGAGTGTGCTAGCGGTCATGTTCTTCCTCCTGGACAGCAGCAACGGGCTGTTCTTCGGCATGCTGGTCAGCGCCGCAGTGGTGACGGATGTGGTGTGGTACGTGCGCTCCAACCGCGGCTTGGACTTCGTGGTGGTTCTGTTTGAGCTGATCGTGGAGTTCCTGACGGCCCACCCGGCGTTGGCGTATGCCACCTGCGCCACGCTGGTGGTGTACACCATCTGGGCCAGCTGGGTATGCACCACCATCGGCTACGTCGGCCACAAGATGTCGCCCTGGAGCTTGGAGATGCTGTATCTCGTCTTTCACTTCTACTGGACGTCCAACATCTTCAAAAACATTCTGACCATCGTGGCCTCGGGCACGACGATGATCTGGTACTATCGTGATGAATCGTCCGAGATCTCACCGCAGATCCGTGAGAACATTTCGGACCACGATTCGCCCAGCGACACAGCGGACAGCGACAGCACTGACGGTCAGATGCAATCTGGGGGAAGCGCCAACGCGGCCTCGAGTCTTGCCGATCAGGACCGGAAGGTGGTCTTGCACTACGTGCGCTGCGCCCTGTCCAGCTCCTTTGGGTCCATTTGCATCGGCTCACTGCTGTGTCCAATTGCGCACCTCGTGTGGAACGTCCTGCGCTGGGCGCGACGGGACGAGTCGGTTCTGTCGCGACGATTCATGTCGCTGCGCTCCGAGCACGTGGAGCACTTCATCCGGACCTACCACAAGTACTCGTTCGTGCACATCGCTGGCTACAACAAACCCTTTTACGTGGCGGCGCATGACGCATGGAAGTTGATCGAGACGCACGGCGTGGAAGCGATCGTGGACGACGATCTCACGAGCCGCATCCTGCTGCTCGGCGGCAACGGCTGGGCAGGGCTCATGAGCGCCGTGACCGTGTCAGCGCTCGCCGGCGGGTCGACGCATACCATTTTCTTCGCGCTGTCTGCCTTCGCGCTTTGCTACACGACGATTTCGCTCACCACGCAAGTGATTGGTGCGGCCATCAAGACGCTCTTCGTGTGCTTCGCCGAGAACCCCGGGCGGCTCAGTCAGCTGCATCCGCTCATCTACCACAGGTTCGTGCGGCTCGCGGAGCTCAAGAGCTTTCGTGACCAGAAGGCTCCACCCAGCATACGCCCATAGTGTAGGAAATGAAACCCGCACAAAGGAGGGGGGTAGACGAGAGAAGACGGGGGATGAACAAGCGCATGAGGAGTGTGCGACGCAGGAACGAAGGAAAGGGCTAAATATGAGCTCGATGGATATTAAATAGCATTTGGGCAAGTGATGGCTTCCGCTTGACGCGCGCGAGGAGGAAGAGCCTCCGAGGCGTTGAGCATGTGTCGGCACACCTTGCAAGCTGGATTCTTGGATAGGTACGCAATTCAGTCCATTTGATTGGTCAAAACTAGGTCAGGGTCGATAACGATTGGTTCAATCAATCGGAACCGCCGGAAGTTTCGACCTGGTCCCACATCCCAGCGCTGAGGGCAATAAGCAAACGTTCGGTGTCCTTCCCCCCCCTTGCGGCATGGAGGGCTACATGCGTGGAGCCATCGCGCTGTCGGTCGCCGGGGCGGTGTGTCTTCCGGTCTTCGGGCTGATCCTGCGCCTCCAGCCCCAATTCGTGCACGGGCTACATACACAAGCGAGCACCGCAGAGGTGAATTGCTACATCGGCGGCGCCTGCTACACGGGGGTGTTGCTGGTCTGCCTCGTGACGCTCGCTTCGCAGCGTTGCCGTCGTGGAGCTAAGGAGGAAGCCTACGCATTAGGTGAAGTCGACAAGCGCAATCGCCAGTACAGACTGCCGTTTACCGAGCTGGAAAGCGAGGGATTCGTGAAGGCCATGAAGGCACGAGACGCAGCGCGCAGTGCCGCCCCGACAATCCCAGGAGGAAGAGCGTCATCCAACGCGTTCCCCACCAAGGGCGCCCTGCTCTAGAGCCACGGAATTGCACTCCCAAGCGCGCAGTTCCCACTGTACGACGTAGTAGTAGACCAGTTCCACCAGAGAGCCGAATGTCACAAGGGCATGCGGCACAAGTATAATAACCAGATACATGAGAAGACAAAAGAGAAGAGTTCACGAAGAGATTGTTCCGTTTGCTCCGTTCGAAACCAAAGGTATACCACTGCCCGTGGAAGGCCTTCGTACTTGTGCTCACGCTCAGCACTTGTAGACGAGTACGCCGATTTCTCCGACGTAGAGATAGAGCATGTGTCGCTGCTGGTAGCTGATGTCGAAGCCGTAGCCCTCGCCGATGAAGCAGTGCCATGAGGAGCCGAACTTCTTGTCCATGCTCTGCTTGATGAGTTGCGCCGCGGCCTCGTAGTTCTTCACGGGCACGTGCTTGTCGCACGCCATGGTGATGATCTCGATGGTCTCCGTGCACACCTCGGCTGTCATGTCGTTGTGCTTGAGGTGCGGGCGCGACGAGATCTTGCGGTACTCCTGCTCTGTGACCTCCGAGGCGGCGGGATCGTTCTTCGCTGGCTCGGGCATTCTGATTTGGCAGCACTTTAGATTGCCGGTGCTCCTTTGAGGGGCGTTGCTTCTGGAAGGCGGTCGCAAGTTTGCGTTCTGGCCGCGAAGGAGCCGAGCCACGTTGCGACTGTTCGGGGGATGCACGAAGCTGGCTATCCACAGTGGATTCCACACCAATCTGTAGCGGCGCCCTTTGCTGGGTCATGAATATCCTCCGACCTGAAAAGTCAGTCAATCCGGCCATTCGTGACAACCACAAGAGGATTGAGTGGCAGCCACTCTGCCCGACACGCAAGCACAGCAACACAACAACATTCGTGGTCAAAGGTACGCTAGCGTTCGGTGGCCCCTGGTGCCCTACGCACCTTTAACAAAATGGCGGAAAGCCTCGCCAACGTGGCCATGGATCGCAAGATGAGCCAACAACTTGGATCGTCCAGCTTGACGGCCCTCGCCACCCTTTGGACAGCAGTCCAGGGGCACGTCAGCAGCGATATTGGACACTGGCTAGAACGCCATCCACAAGAGGAGTCCTCGGGCCTCGAGGACAGCGCGCTATAGGGTTCAGGGAGTCGGCGCCTAGCGCCGACTACGACAGCTCATGATGAGGTCGTCAGGAACAACTGCATTGAACTCAATATACCTCAACTGCGACGATCCCGTGTGCTGCAGCCTGTATCAAGAGTGCAGTTTATCTACATGGCAACGGCTACGTGGCTCGGGGATCGCTGGTCGCTATCGATGTTGCCCACTCAACTCTATTGAGAAGGTGCTAACCCAATCAAAAGCAAAAGAACCCAGCGACTTCAAGTTGGCAAGCAGCTTGTACGCAGACGCACCAGTCACTAAGTATGCCATCGTTGAGGTGGCACCTACGTCGATCTCACTGAGGTTTTCAAGAAATAGAACCGCTCATAGAACAACAATAAAGAGGAATCAATACGGCTTGCATTTTCTGCATGGTGGCTTTGCTCCACCGGTCCGATCCAAGCACTTTGCCATGGAATGCGAAGCTCCAGCTCAGAGGTCGAAATTAGCGCTGCTGGTTAACTTTCCTGCAGGAACGGATAGTCCGTGTAGCCGAACTCCAGCGGGTCATTCGGCTGGGGGTAGAACGTTTTGAAGTTGTACGGGTTTAACGGCTTGTCCGCCACCAGTCGCTTGACCAGGTCTGGCGTTCCGATGAAATCCCGTCCAAAGGCGATGATGTCGTCGTAGCCTTCCTCGACGTTCTTGATGGCCTTGACACGGTCAAAACCGCCAGCAGCAACGAACACACCATTGTACAGGGAACGCAGCACCGGCGACACACCACCTTCAGGCACTAGCGGCCCAGTGTGGTGCCAACCGAATGGCTCCACCAAGTGCACGTACGCCAGGTCGTAGTTGTTCAGCTTCTTGACGACGTAACCGTACGTCGCCAGCGGGTCCGAGTCCGTGCACGCGAACGTGATGCCGTACGGCGACAGACGAATGGCCACCTTGCTCGAGTCCGCCACACTTAGAATACCCTCCAGGGCCTCGAAAAGGAAGCGGGCACGGTTCTCAATCGACCCGCCATACTTGTCAGTACGCTTGTTTGTCTTGTCGCACAGGAATTGCTCCAACAGGTATCCATTGGCAGCGTGAAGCTCCACACCGTCGAAGCCCGCGGCAAGAGCGTTCTTTGTTGCCGTTTTGTAGTCCTCCACGATATCGGGGATCTCGTTCGTCTCCAAAGCGCGAGGCGTGACGTGGTCTTTGCGGCCCTCCGAGGTGATAGCGTGACTCGTCACTTCTTCCATGCTAAGTGCACTCGCAGAGACAGGGAGACCTCCGTTGGGCTGGTTCAGCGGGTGACTCAC
Source organism: Nothophytophthora sp. Chile5 (assembly GCA_001712635.2). Lineage (NCBI taxonomy): Eukaryota > Oomycota > Peronosporomycetes > Peronosporales > Peronosporaceae > Nothophytophthora > Nothophytophthora sp. Chile5. The sequence goes on from MBAC02005140.1 coordinate 47,141, forward strand.
ACGACCAGTGTGCCACAGCTGCACGAAGATCTTGCCACCCTTGTCATGCACGGCCTTGGTCACGGGTTTCCAGGCTTCGACTTGCTCTTGCATGTACAGACCCGGCGCTCCAAAGTAGCCGTTGCCCTGCTTGCTGATGTCGGTGGCCTCGGTAATGAGCAGCCCGCCGTCCGTGGCGCGCTGCGAGTAGTACTCAACGCCAAACGCCTTCTGCACTCCTTCGGCACCCGTGCGGAGACGCGTCAGTGGCGCCATCGCCACTCGGTGCTTGAGCTGAATGGGGCTCTTGCCGCCGAGCGCCAGGGGCGTGAAGAGCTTGGGCGTCGAGGGGGCCATCGCTGATGTCGGTCGGAGTCGAGTTACTGAATATGAGTGCGGCTCGGAAAGGAATTTGGAAAATGATGGAGGAAGGAAGGCCCGACTGCTCCTGGCCTCGATAGAGCAGCACCACTGCCGGATGCTAGTCAATACCAGTACTCGACTAGCATCAGCAAGTGGGATGACAGGGACATGCGCAAATTGCGTCAACCAAACTGCCCGCGTGAACAATTGGGCAGTTGGTTGACGCAATTCCTTCGCTCGTCGTGTCTTTGGCACGGATCGCGCTACAGATAGAGAGCGGTGAGCACGACTCCGGCGAGGCAGACGAGATAGTTAAACTACGAAATAAGAGCATGTCTTTCACAGAGATTTGACACTCTCTGATTCGTCGCCATTTCAGCCAACGCTTCAACTCAATCATGTGTTGCCAAGCCACGCTTCCACGGCCGGGTCGCACGGGTCGCCCACCCCCTCCTCGATCTGGCGGCAGCGCATGACCGTCTCGTACGGGTTCACGTTGCACGCGATGGCGTTCATCGTGGAGTTGTAGCACATCCCCGTGAGGTTGGAGGCCGGCACTGTGCACTGGCGGAAGAGCGTCCCGTTGCACTCGCGCATGTTCACCTCGTTCGGGGGACTGGGCATCACTCCGGATCGCACGGCCTGGTTGGCGCAGACGGAGGAGAAGGCCCGGAAGAAAGCGAGAGTCACGGGTGTCGCCGTCCGGTTCGCTGGCAGACACGCCGCGGCGAGCATTTTCCACATGGGGTGCACAATGCACGTGAAGTGGGTGAGATTGCACACGTTGTCCAGGAAGCCGTTGCAGCACATGGCACCGCGGTCGATGGTGAAGAAAGCTTTGAGGTGGCGAAGTGGCGTCATGTCTGGGACGCTGTCGATGAGAGGCACGACAGCCAGCAAGAACCGCTCCAGGTTGGGCACACCATCGAACGGCGGCAGCTCCTTTAGCGACATCAGCATGACGAGTGTGATAGACTTGAGGTTTCCCAAGCCTTCCCAGGAAGGCAGCGAGCGCAGTCGTGGGTGGACCCCGAAGTGCAGGAAGGTGAGCTGTGACATGTGGGGCGAAAAGCTCACTCGGCACTTCAGTGAGACTCTGCATCGTTGTTCCCTCAATGGTCTGCAGCAATGTCCCATGCTAGTGAATGGTGAGGTTGCAGACAAGCGGAGGCAGTAACCACACTCACTTCACGGGAGTGAAGCAGCTACGCACAGATAGTGAAGATGCGTGAATTCTAAAACCCACGTCGGTATGGCACTCGTTTGTGTGTGCATCAACGCCCTACGCAAGCAAACACACGAACGTACGTGAGAGGTTAACTAGGGTAGAAGGCTGCAACATTGGGTGATCCTTGACTTGCAGGTGTTGCATGTTGGTGCAGCTTCGGAGTTCATCATGGATCGTCGGTAACCCGCGGTTGACGAGGAAAAGTGTCTCCAGGTCCCCGGAAGCGGCAAGGTGGCGCACCAGCTCAGTCCCGCTTTTCGGCTGGATCCACTCGGCGAACGTCTTGGGGCGATGTTTGTACCGATGAGTGCCAGACAAGGGCATAGCGTCGAGCCGCCGTCCTTTAATCCAATCCAACGGTTGGCATGGACTGCGCACTCGGGGTGGGTGGGGGGAGCAAGCAATTCGAGATGTTCGCACACTTTCCGCCACAAGCACCACGGCAAGAGCTGAAGATGCCAGGAAGACCACAGCTGCTGCTCGTCGTTTTGGGAAGAGACTGTCTTGGTGGCGAACTGCCGGGTCTTTGATGAAGACTGCAGTAGCGTACATCTGGTTGCAGAACGCTAGATGCGTCCCCACCCGTGAGAAGAGGTCCAGCACGGTGGAGATCCGGATTGAGGCCAAACTTTTGGCGATGATCGCGAGTGTTGCTCGAAGGCCCCAGGCAAAAATACCTCTCGGTTGATTAGTAGACGCTGTTTGTCGACCTGGAATCTCGAGAAGCTCCACACAAGCACGATAATCGGAAACCCGACCGCAACGAAGAGGTCGACCCTGCGGTGCATCTGACACGAAGCGTCAGAACTGAGGTTCCATAGAGGAAAGAGGGTGCGGCAATACGGATGGGTATGGGTACATTGTGCTCAGGGCCACTCCAGCAATCACAGTTCTGTGTGATGGGAAAAGATTAAGATCGCACACGCTAGAGAATTCATCACCACAACCGCGGTGAAGATGCCCAAGAGAGAAACAGGGAGTCCGGCTTCGAGCATCTGGAAGAGGAGGACGGCGTGGAGAACCAACTCCACAATTTTCGCTGCCAGATTTTGTGTATGAAGCAAACGAGACGAGCTTCAAATTAGATCGCCGTTTCAAGCAGCAAGAGCAACACTAAGTACATGCACATCGACAAGGGTTCAAGAAGACATACGGTCATTTTGCGGACGTCGCTCTCGTGATCACGGATCGCTTTAAGACTCGCGAACGAAAGCGCTACCAGCGAGCCAGTCCGCGATGTCGCCACGGACTCGAGACGCATCTTGACCGAGTTATAAAGGCTCTGCACGCGTGAAACTTTCCCGGTGGTTCTCTGAGGTTGGCGAAACATGCTGATGATCACGTACAGATGTCCAAGTGCCACAATCGAGAGGCCCGTAACACCAAACCACCGGAGCGTCTTGGTCGTCTCGATCAGTAGCCAGAAGGAACCGTTGTCCAGCATCTTGGTTTGCATGACGACGTTGATGGTTTCGTTGGGCGCAATCGTCAACACGATGAGCCAGACTGTCCAGGCAAGGCACAGTAGCGTCGTCACCACATGCGCTGCTGCCAACAAGAAGCGTGACTGGCTCGAGTGATGTGAGGAGGGCTTTCCTTTTTTGTTTAGGCGGATCTTGCGACTCGTCATCTATGCGCGCGGACGGGCGATCTTGCACGGAGCGCATCGACTTGCGCTTCTTGCTTTTCGCCGTCGGGCACTGGGGTATCGCGTACTAGAATGACTTTGTAGTGGAGGCGGTCGGGTTCGATCGATAAGTTGTCTCTGGCTAGTGGACGCTGGGCAAAAACAAAGTGGCGATAAGGCTCCACAAACAAAATACTGTTAGGCAGCCTGGCGTGGTTTCAATCGGGGAGGCAACACTGTCCCTAGCGGTTGAATGAGTGGTCGTCGCTCCTTCCAAAGTTAGACTGAATCTTGAGTTCCAAAAGGCGGCGGTGAGAACAGCCTTCACGAAACCGGTGAGGGATGGAGTGTCCATGCATAAAACGATGCTTGTTGGTATTCCGCCGCGCCTCGGCCAACATCTATACTGGAGAGTCTCGCCGAATGGTGGGGTCCTTGTGCTCGTCGTAGCCACGCTCGAGATAGTCCACGTGGACAAAAGCGCGCTCGACATTCTCGAGGGCTTCGACCTTGATCTGCAAGTCCAAGCTGATGTCATGAGCGTCCTTGACGCACATGTCCTCTGGCAAGATGACCTCCATTTCCACCAGGTAGTTGTTCCCGAAATGATAGGCCCGTACGATATCCGTTCGCATCATTGGGTGGTGGAAATCGCCCAGACGCCGAATTTCGTCGATGAACTCCTGATTGGCCTCTGAGAAATGCATCCAGCAGCGTCAAACCAATGAGTTCAGCTCTTTCCACCAGTAGTAGGGACACATAGAACAAATGAATACGTACGCAAGCCCACGAGTCGCTCCACTTGTTCTTTTCCTGTGGCGAGCCAGCTGATCGCGATGTAGAGCGAAATAATGATCGCTCCAATCGAGTCGAGGTACCAGAGACTCGAGTGCCAGTGCGAGGCGAAGGCCGCACCAACTGCTATCGTATTGCTGAAGACATCGTTCCGGTGGTCCTGGAGCAACAGCAGTAAAAACAAATTGAGTGCGTCTGTACGGCAACAATCACGTATGCAGACCGATTGCATAGTCTTTCTTCACCTGAGCTAAGGCATCGGCTGACGGAGAATGCGACGCAATTTGCGAGCACATGTACCACAGCAAGAGCTTCACCACGATTGCCGCGACCAGAATGACCATGGTGAGGGTGGAGATGTCCAGAAGCTGTGGCTGCCCGTTGAACCCCTTCACGAGCGTTTGAACCGACTGCTGGATCACCTCAATAGCTGAGACAGCGCAGCAAGCAAACAGATTTCGTCCATTAGCGTCTTGTCAGCAGGTATGATCCAAGACAAATTGGAAATGCTCGTTTCTCCACTCGCTGCTGTCTCACCTGCCATGCCCATCAGCGTCGCCGAAATTATCACCGCTACTGGTTCCAGGCGGCGCTGGCCCGCTGGGTACTTAACGCTGGGCGTGTGCATTCGCTTATCGGAGTACCAGAACAGCAGCTGCGACGCCAAGTCCAGAATGGAATCGACCAAGGACGACAACACAGCCAGCGAACCACTGGTGTACGCGGCGTAAGTCTTGACGACGGCGAGCACCTGGCATCACGTGCATCCAACAAAAACGAACGACCGCCATGAGACGAGATCAGCCCAGCCCAAGCAAATGCAGCAGGGGACGGGCCATCGACTAAAGCCCATGACGGAGACGTACCACGTTCGCCACCAACGATGCGTTAATCGCCATTTGCGTGCGGAACGTCGCGGTCGAGGGCGACGACACGCGCCGCGCCTCCGCGTCGTCGTTCTTGAGCAGAAACGCGTGCGACACCTGCGAGCGGCGGTAGCGCTCGTCCACCTTCGTGCCGCCGGGCGTCGTGGTCACCACCAGGGAGCCGTAGCCACCTGCGGAGCCGCTGAGGCGCGAGTGGTCACGGCGCGTGGCTCCGGGCGGGGCGACAGGTGGGGGCGTCATTCTGGACGACGGTGTCAGCAAGGAGGCCAACTGCTCGCTCTGCATCTCGCAGCAAATGGGAAGTGAGCGACTGGTCGCTCGTGCCTTGCGCAATCTAAGCATGCGACTCCTTGGTCCACCATCGACCCCAAACGCGCACATTCGTGCAACCTGTCGCCCATTCTCATACCCATCATCAAACTAATGCTGTGTGACCATGGAGAAGTTCTGGATTTTGTACATTTCAGATATTAACAATGGCTGTGGTGGCATTTGGAAATCTACTAAATCCGGTATTTTTTTATTTTTTCAGGATAACACCACCATGCCGGTCGCATGGCTGTGCTAAAGCAGCAATGCGTGAACTTACACGATACGCTGGGCTTTCGATCTATATTTAGAGATTATATGATTTATATTCGAAAGTGGTACGAGTTGTGGCATACAAAGTTTAGTACACCTGATGACCGTCCCTTCAAAATATCACTTTCTGAAGATTTCTCTGAAAATCTAACAAAAAACATTTGGAGAGCGCTGAGGCCATACCATCGAAGGCATGCTGTTGGCGCGCTTGTACCATGCAAGCATGGGCACTAACATCTACACGGATGCCAACACCTTAGATAAGAGATTATAGGCTTTCCGATGGCACTTATGGCATCGCTGTCAGTCAATTACCCAATATACTCAATTTTCCGATTTCCCCCAAATCGGCCCATTTTCTCCCCAGGCATTACCTGTTAAATGTAAATAAAATATACGAGTAATAAGGAATATTTCAGTTGTTGATTCATACTAGTATGCAGGAACATGGGAACTATGGGCGAGATCGAATTCGTTCGCCCTGTGCGCAGGCACCAACCACATTTTCGATACGTTCTCAACTGATTTAGCCACTCCCTGTGTGAAATGTTGCAGTGGTGAAATAAGCGACCGCTCACGTCCTTTTCGGCTTTTGTGTTTTTTGCGACCCCCATTTTGATGATGTCCTTGACTCAGAGATTGCTTATTAAAAATCCGGTGGCCACCCAACGACCTCTATATTCACCATCAAAGTGCAACGATCAAAAGAATACACGTACAAATAGACCCCCCCCCCCGATAGCATAATATTGTTCTCTGAATATAATAAATACAACAACATGTTGATAATTTGTGTATGTCAATATTTATTGCGATGGACACTCGGCGTAGTGTCCAATCCGGCAACGAGGACACTCACGAGGGCTCATTTTTGTTGAGGTTGCGAAGCAGTCTTCCCGACCGCGGGAGTCATACACGGACGGAGAGAGAAAATGTAGATCAATGAGGCTGCACTCGAATGTTTCCCAATACACCTCACATTCATCACTAAAACAAGAATCTTCTATTCCGGTACCAAATTTCTATTCGAGCGCTTCAATTGTCCTTGCCGCCGTTTGGGTTCTCTCTCATACTGTCACGTTCTTCTTTATACCACGTTAATATTGTGAATTCCGTCCAAATTTACCGGTGCCCATATACAACCCTATATATTGGGCGATTGGTGGGCGAATGTAACCGCCCCGTTCCGAAATTTTGAGTAGAGCTCGCAATATTTGAGTTTTTTTCATCAGTCCCCGTTTAGTCCAAATTCTTCAAGTGACATTCATGGGGTGATTGGGTTTTAAGGCAACATTCACAGGATTTTTTCAGTATTTCCGACAATTAATTGTGAGAGGATGATCTTTATATATGACAGCTTTCACAAACTGCAAGAATAACCATATCCATCAAATTTGGGGATGAGCAGGACCTATTTCGGTAGGTTACAAAATAGGCATTTGATATTAGAGGTAAATATATTAAACAAGAAGAATTAATAATACTCTTGGTTTTTTTTATTTCATTTTAGGCGCTTCAAAAATAAGGAGTTATTTTGGGTTGAGTCGATATAAAATCTTGAGAGCAAAAGTCAGGATCGTACTTTAACGGAGCTGCGGACTGCAACCATCGAACCTTCACGCCCACCCACTCATTCGTTCATTCCGCCGCCATGTTTGTCCTGACGCGCCTGTCGGACGTGATCCCCGTGGCGCCCGAGCTGTTCGACGCCGACTACACGCAGGTGCTGGTGGAGGAGATCGACCGCAAGTATGCCAACAAGGTGCTGGCGGATGTGGGGCTCTGCGTCACCATGTACGACTTCGTGCATATCGGCGACGCGCTCGTGCACCCTGCGGACGGCACGTCGCACTCGCAAGGTACCGACTGGCTGCGTCCTCATCCTCTTGCTGCTGCTGGGCTAAGACTGACTGACGTGCGACGACTCCGCTCTAGTGGAGTTCCGGATGGTGGTGTTCCGCCCCTTTGTGGGCGAAGTGCTCAAGGGCCGCATCGTGAGCTGCACGGAGGAGCACATCAGAGGTACGGACGGCTCTGTGGAGAGCCCCACGTGTTGCTGGGACTGCGCGCTAATGCAATGCTGCTGCCAGTGTCCATGGACTTCGTGCAGGACATTATCATCCCGTCATACGCGCTCCAGACGCCGTCCTACTTGTACGCCGCATTTCGTTGCTTGCCTCCTCGCCTGTGGTGCTGAGTGACTCATTACGTGATCGGGTTACTGTCGTGGAACAGCGACACAGCTGAGCGGTTGTGGGTGTGGAAGTACTCGGAGGGGCAAGGTGTGTGCCCCATGTTGCGGGCTTTGCAGGCGCGGCTGTGTGTGTTCACATTCTGACCCGTTGGTTTGGGACTCCGCAGAGAAATTTTACATGGATTTGCACGAGGAGATCCGCTTCCGCGTGACCAACATCAACTTCACTCGCGTGACCAAGACAGCCAAAGGTGGGGGACGCGTCTCGGAGGAAGTTGGGCGAGGAGGGTGTAACCACCTGTGACGTCTGTGTGTGGGGTGTATGCAGGTATCCAAGCCACGACGACAGAGGCGTCCGACAAGGGCGACAACGACGCAGGCGATATGCGCCAATCGTTGGCGCGTCGGCGGTCGTCAAGTGTGGATCTCTCGGACAGCGACCCGACGCCGTCCGCAATACACATCCTCGTAAGCGCGTTTGGCAACGCCCGATCTACAGTATGCTGGGCTCATACCGAAGCGCAGCTGATATGCCTGTCGTTTGCGTTATGTCTGCATTTGTTTGGTTTGGGTGCGCAGGGGACAATCGACGAAGACGGGCTGGGCCTCTCCTCTTGGTGGACGACTTAATTAACGGGTGGGGAAGCTTTGCTGATCTCATCCACAAATGCAAGCGTCTTGAAAATGTCCACAAGATCTGATCCTGCCTTGAAATTTAGCGTGAGGGGCTTCTCTCCCCCACAGAGCAAAACGCCCACTCACCTGGTGTCCGTTACAAGAAGGAAGGGGCGTCTGTCTGGCAAGGTGAAAAGTCGAAAACACTGGGGTTGACCCCGCAAGCTGGAAGCCCAGCAACTTCTTCTTGGCTGAAGACGATGCCGTCTGCAGCAGAGGCGATGGCATTGAAGTCCAGGGCAGAAGTGCAGCTCCTGAACGTGCTTAACCAGAAAAGAGCGCGCTCTGCGTCCCTCTACCTGAAGGAAGAACAGCAGAAGGCGCAACAAGCTGGAGACCTGAAACATGCGCACGAACCAGATGCATTTCGCCACTCAGCGGCGACTTCAGCACCCAGTGATACAGCGCAGTTGATAGCTGGAATCCGACAGCTGGAGGACAATTTCTTCACCGTTGGGGCCGAAGAGAACCAAAAGTTGCATGAGTGCGAGGGCGCTGACCAGATTGAACTGAACGCTGCTCACCGTCGCGATCGCCACATGCAGGCGCAGATGCTGTACGGCTCGGAGGTGAAGGAAATCAGTGACGACATGGAGGTATCGATTCTTCTTGCTGCGGATCGTGTGAAAGAAGCTCTTGCGACGATTGACACTCGGATTCGAGAGGCGGGATGCCTATTAGCAGACAACGAACTGTTGCTGGCATCTATGAACGAGGGAATTTTGCGCATGTGGCGAGATATGGAAGCATTGTGTGAACAGAGAGGCGATGAAGTCGACCAGTTCGCTGTGCAGCTGGAGCAAATCGAGCAAATCCGCACCCAGCGCGTGCGAGTAGGACTGGAGCGCCTGACTCGCAGCCTGATGGATACAGCGCACGCATTGCCACCGGAAGTCGAACGAATCATTGAAGCAGAGGTGTATGAAGTGAACACGGTGGTGATCTCCAATCGCAGAGTGTATGGAGATCTCGTTGCCAAGATGGCCGCAGCGAATGTGGATGTATTTGTGAGCTCACGGCTGGCGTGGGAACAAGGCCAGATCCATTGGCGCCGCCTGCGACATGACCATGCTATCGCCACGTTCCTGGCCACACTGAACTCTCCTCTTTTTACTGACTCGGAGGAACGGCGTCTCGTGCTCCAAGAAATTCGCGTCTTTCAGAAAAGTCTTCACACTGAGGGTCGCTTGGCGGCATTAAAGCGGCTAGAAGATGCTGGAGCCGTCCTTAGCTCGGAGCAAGCGAAACAGATTCTGGACGATTTGACCACTACCCAGCAGTTTGAAGAAGAGAGGAACCAGTCCTTCTTTTCCGATCTGCGAACTGTGCACGAGTCCAAGGCCTGTGCTGTACAGACTCTGCAGGAGGCCCTGCGCTTGGACCTTCACGGCTTCGGCGCAATGGCAAAAGAAGGCGACATCGTGAAGGCGAAGGACGCGCTTGTGGAGCTTCTCAGTGACGACTCGCTAGAGGACTTGTTTCGCGTTGCTGGCGGGCTGCGGGCGGAATTGGACATACTCGCAAAGCGCCTCAACGTTGCAGACCTCATCTACAGCGCCAATTTGGAGCCTTTGGTGAAACTTGTGGAGATTCTGCTAAGTGCTCTGCCGCTGGAAGGCGTGATGGCGACACAGGGAAAGGAAGCAGGGCGAAAGGCGGTCCAGGCGACACTGGAAAGGATTCGCAAAGCTAGCAAGCTCGAGATCATGGCGTTGCTGCCACCACTGCAAGCGCAGGTTTTGGCGCTGAGGAACCTCGATGAAATGGGTACCACGTTTAAAGCTGAAGTCGAAGCGGTCATGGCGCAGCTTGACGCTATTATTCAGGAATGTGGTGCCTCCCTCGAATCGACTGCCAGTACGGCACTAACAGCATTGACAACTGCATGTGGCAGTGAGCCCAATGCCATTGAGCCGTCCTCTACGGCTGGGGCCCTCGCGGGAAGAACGCAATTACGACCCCCGTCGGGTGCTGCGCCAGAGAGTTCCTTCAGGAGAAGCTCTGTATCCATTGGGGGAGACCCGACCGCCACAAACAAACCTTGCGATACCAATGCGACTCAGAGCTGCAGTGGTGGGGTTGTGGACTTCCAAGCGATTCGAAAGGTGCAACGTCGGCTGGGCATTTTGGTCTACGCGTCGGAATTGAGTCCGCCCTTGCAACAACATTTGCAGTTCATATTGAAGCAGCTGCTGGTGCAGGCTAACGCCAATTTCGTCGTGGACAGAGCAATCGCGCAAGAGTGCGACCGTGTGATCGAGACGCGGCTGCAAGAAAGTCGCTTGCTCTTGGAGGAAATGGGGAGACGGATGGAGCAGCAAAGCGCTTTACTGCACGACCAAAGTGAGAAGTTGGCCAGATTCGTCCTCAACGTCGTGCTCTGCATGGAACAAAGCGCAGATCGAATCCAGTACGTGAACTTGAGCGTCATGGGCCTGCTGGATACACTCAAGGAAGACAACGAAGACGCCCTCGCAGCGCTTGAATTGCAGTTCAACCAAAGCTGCTCGCGTCTGCGCCACTCACCCAATGATACCGTACTCCGTGATGAGCTTCAGCGCTCATGGGATCTCCTCCTGCGCATTGAAGCTGAAAATCGCATGTTCCACAAGCGAGTCCTTCTGGCTGCAGACAACAACGTGACAGCGATTGACAGCCAGAAGAACTTGCACTTGTGTCGTCTCTGTGGTTTCTTTGGCTTGGAGCTGCTGACTCCCAGTACCGGTGCAGACACGGACGCGCTGAATCTCGACTACTTTCTCAGTGCGCAATACGTTGAAAAGCTAGTGAATCCACCTCCCATCGACCCGGGAGCGGAGGACAGCAGTACGCTGGAAGCCGCACCGGCTGCTGTATCTGAAGGACGATCTCACGACCCAGGAGAAGTAAATGGCGTCAGCAGCTCTTCAACATGTGAGACCGCAGGGCCAACAGCAGGCCACGGCACCAACCGAAGAAAAAGTCCTGAACCTGCCGAAGTGGGAGCAGAAACCGCATTGCCGGCTGAAGACGGCTTTCGAGCATCGTCAGGCTTGGAACTACGAGTTGTTCTCTCTCTCGCCGATCTTGCTAACAGCATCTTGCACCGGAGCGATGGTAAGAGTGAGGAAGGCGAGCTAAAAGGGGGCGAAGAGACGGGGCTTGGACATGCCACTGGGCCCACAATTCCTAATGGGTTGCAGCATCAAGTGAGTGGCGCACGCGCTGAAGACGGCGAGAACGATTCGAGCGCGATTGAGCGGACGACGGACAATTGGGCGGCCGTAAAGTGCGGACTCATCGAGCGAATCCACAGCGACTTCTTGCACCTCGAGATTCCCACCGGCGCCGTGATAAGCCTGCTTGGTTCGTTCCGAGATGCCATACTATCCAGGTATGATTCGGACACACGAGAAATTGCAGTGCAGACTGGCGAAAGTCGGGGTCAACGACATGCGGACGCCACTTTGCTTCTCGAGGAGCGGCTACGTGTTCACTGGCCACGGAGAGGGCGCCTCGACGTCCAACTGTACCAGCCGCGCATGAGCGAACTATTGGCCCATCGGCAGCGACAAGAACGCCAACTGCAGGGGATCTGGAAAAAAGTTGATGCCCAGCAGGAGGCATTCGCAAGGAAAGCTGAGGAGGCCCTAGCCCATGTGGAGCAGACGCGCAGGGCCCAGATTACGTCTCAAGCCCAACTGCCATTGCAGCTAAGTCTTGCCGCTCTCCAGGGCCTTGAGGTGAAGACAAAAAAGCGACTTGGCGTTTTTAAAGCCGAAGGAATGGAAATGCTGGCCGTGCTGCGATCAATGACTGCAATCGACACCAGCAATCTTCGGACGGCTTGCCAGGACTACATTCGTGCTTGCTCGTCGCAGCTCTTTCCTGACTTGACCAGCTGCGAGATAATCAGCGGGTCGGACTACCACCCAGCGGAGATCGCCGCCATTCAGGAGAAGTTAGCAGCAATGGAAGCGCAGGCCCACGAGCAAATGGCGGAGCGAGAGAAAAGCATCACTGCGCTCAATCGGAGTCAAGAACAAGTTCTGGGGACTTGGCAAGCGTTCAAGGAGAGGTATCAGGCGTGTCTGCAAAACTTGGCCATGAGAGAAGGCCTAGGGCAGACGTTTGGACTACCTCGCCGAACGGCTCAGGAGCGTTACCGCTCCGAAACTACGAGGTGCGAAGAGCGCTCTGCGGCAATCGACGGACTGTTGGTCTCACTGCAGGATTTGGCTGATGGGGGCGGTCGTCTCGAAACGTCTGAGACTGACCCAAGTGTCGACCTTACGGGGAACGCTTTGCGCTTGTTGATGCAACTTCGAGCCAAATTGTATCATCGCGGGATGTACTTCGATTTCCTGAAGTATCCGAGTCAACTCGAGCTGAAGCCAATTGAGTTCCATGCACATGCGACCGCTAAAGGGGAGAGGAGTCACCACGCGATATGTGATCGCGAAGTCGTGGATGAAGAGGACACCGTCCTACTGATCTTCTTTCTGGAGTTTGTGGACCAATTGAGCACTAGATGCCGTGAAGAAACGAAGGCGCTCTACCATCAAGAGGGGAAAGCGGACGAGCTTCCGCTCGAGGGTGTCCCCGTGGCGTTGGCAGAATACTTCTCTAGTCTACGACAGAAAGCACAAGCTTACGTGCTACAGCAGGAGACGGCATATCGAGAGCAGGTGTGCTTGTTCAGCGAGCTATTGGTCACTGTCCCTGGGGTCGTCGTAACGAACTTTATGAATCGTGCGAAGCACCAGATGCGCCGACGCATTTCTGACGTGACCCGCGACATTGACGGCGAGTGCAAGTCGTGGATGGAGCTAAAAACGAAACACACGCTGGAACTGCGACCGCACCTCTGCAGCCCCAATAACGCCGCGCTGCTGCTTGAGCTGGGGGAGCGAGAGAGGCTACGATCGGCCTCAGCTCAAGCAGCTTTGCGCAGATACCGCAGCCAGTTTGTCGCCAAGCAAATTGAGGTTTCGTCTGAGCTTGAGGAAGGTCTAGTGGCACTGTGCCAGTGCCTCATGGCGCTTCTGGACTCGTCTGTGATGTCGCTCGATGATTTGAAGTCATTCTCCGGAGAGGACCCTCCGAAGATCAAGCGCAAGTCGCTCAAGAGGCTGCGGAAGCTGGCGCGCGTAAACGAATTCGGCGACCCACGAGAAGTGAAGCGGGCGGGTGGGGAACTCGAGAAGTTGCAGCAATGCGGAGAAGCTCCCAGGTTCCCACTGCGCTTGTGGCCTGGCATCCCGTCGTTCGGTCTGTACGCACTTTGGGAAGAAGTGAAGGCAGACATCCTGGAGAAGGAGATAACTAACGTAATTATCCAGGATACAGATGCGCCGGTGGCAGGTGCGTCGATAGACAAAGCGATTCAAGAGCTGGACTGTGGCACTTCAAGCGGCAACGATGGTGCCTGTACGGCCCTGCTGACGCCAGCGCATCGTGCGCTGGTCAGTGTACGAGACGCTGCGTACGCCGAGTTCGTCCGGTTCTGCCGGGAAGAATCGCAGACCCTCCTTCAGAGCCTGTACGAGCGGTTTCAAGATGAACTCAAGTGGATCCAGAGCTGGGAACAGGGAATCAGCAGCATGCGACTGCAGCGGGGGACTCAACAACAACAGGGGCCGGATAAGCTGCCAGATACCACGGCATGCCAAGAACAATAAAGTGACTGGCGCGGAGAGGTGGGTGGGGGGTACATGTCCACACAAGCGAGCCTGCCCTTCCCAACACACTCGGCGGCCCGCACCAGTTCACGTAAATTACTGTTGGCGGCACAGGCACCCGTACACTATAATTGCTTGCCTGTGCCGTGCCGACCCGGGGAGGCGCAGTTATGTTGAATAGTTCAGTTCAAACTTCCTGTATAACAAGCTGTGATAAGCTTAGCGGTACCAGTACCTATAAAATGCAACTGCAAACCCTTGCCAAGCGCGACAAGAAGAGCACATCGCGCTTGGCACTTTGCCTTGCGCTCGATTAGCGTTGAACTTTAAACAGTTAATTCATTCCTAAAAATGGTTTATACCATCTTCCGCAGTTTTTCACATCTTTAAACGCAGTTAATAATTGAGTTAAAGATGCTAGTTGTTTAGGATGATCAGCCGAAAGAAAAGATTCGTATTCATTCTGTAGTGTGACGGCGCGTCGCATGAGTGGGACACCTGGCACCCGAGCGAGTGATTATCGACCTTACAGAAGGCAAGGACAGTGGCAGCGGAAGTGCCAATCGGTGGCAGGGAGGACTACAGATACCGTGTAACAGAGTACGTTTGAATACCCCGCACACAAGGTGATCGGGTACGGTTTGTACCCTTTCACAGTCACGGTAAAACCGGTATTGGTCTAGTGACACAAAGAGTGACATCGTCACTCTTTCGGGACGCTTGGGTCCCTCGTTTCTATGGTACGAAGTACCTTAAGTGGCTGGGAGCCACTCATTTGAGCGACCCGCGTAAACTACGCCTGGGAGGATAGTTTACTTCATTTGTATGGGATTACATTTAGCAAGAATTAGTTCAGTAGTATTTTACTTGCAGGGTAAAATACTGCCGCAAACTAAGGAATCAATTCAGTCTTTATTTTAGCTTTAAAACCTCAAGCTTTGTTCCCTTAGGCCAGGAACAGGACCGAATCAAGTTCGGTCATAGCGATAGTAGATCGCTAAGCACTTCCTCTGTGCATTGTGCTCTGTGACGGCCCCATCAAACCTGGTAGCACTTGTAATCACTCCTCGCCTACGCGGGTTGGATTACCTGAATCCTCTGTGGACTCTCGCGAGCCACGATGGATCGAAGTGAGTTTCCTCACTTGAATGATTCCCAATGGGTGTGACGGGGCCGTCACACGCACGATGTGCAGAGGAAGTTCCTTGCTTAATAAGCTCAAAGCGACGGAGTCTCTTCCGACGTCGCTTGCTTATACTCAAGCCAAGTGCTTTGCACCTTTGGTTCTGTTATTCGGACCGTATTTAAGAAATAAACACCGTACGCTTTTCCAAGCAAAATTGAGACTGAATTGAAATTAGAAACTGTCGCTGCCCGCTCCTACGCTAATATGTAGCCTAAACTATGGTTTCTATAGTTTAGTCATATGTATCTAAAATGAATGGCGTTGCACGCATTCAGGGGGATCTCTAATAAGGTGGGTTCTAGAACCTTCTGGAATCTTCCAGATTCGGGGAATCATGAATGTTGGTCAC
>MBAC02005141.1:0-13936 GCA_001712635.2 Nothophytophthora sp. Chile5
TAGAGTTTGTATGCATGGGAATATAACGGATCCGCGAAAGTATGATACATGCGCGCGAGCATTGGCTCAGGCGGCATTAGAAGGGCTCTAAGGGGCGAATATACGCACCCAGCCTCGTCTTATTCCAGGCTGATCCCCATCTTGCGCCGCCCCAGATGAAGATTCCAGTTTAACGCCAGGAGGAAAGAGCCCAGATGACAGCAGGTGTCATAGGCAACAAAAAATCATTTGCATCTACAGGAAGAAATGGTTGCAAGCTCAATACCGCCGATGCCGCAGTTATTTTCTCGCTTGTCGAGTGTATACATAGCAGAGGCTTAGGCGCTCCACTATCCGTGGGTGGGTCTGCTACAGAGGATATGCCACCGATACCCTCATAAAACGGATAGCATCTCACGCGATCACCCACGGGTCCGCAAATCCACGACTTGTGCCTGCAACATTGGGGTTCGGTGCAGTGGGTTCGTTCCCGTTCTACTGTGAGCTTGCCGTATTGCATCGCACCTTGTTTCGCGACGACCCTCGCGATTGGAGCGACGAGCGAGCGAGCGCAAATCCAGTGCACCACTGCAAGTTATCGGTCTCCTCGATTCAAGCCACACGCATTCGCTTCCTCTCGTGATCTTGGGCTCTGCAGCGGTTACTTTCGGCAATGTCCGCTCTTCAGCGCTATACACATTTTTATCTGGCAGCAGTCATCTTGACTGTACCGGTACTGTATACATCAACGGTTGGGACAGGCGGTCGACAACGAATTACGTTAGCGCCACCATCAGCGTTTTTGCCTCTCATTGGCAGAAAATACAACTTTTGGCGGGAACCGGACCATACCGGAACGCAGTTATCAGTTATCAGTTGGCCTGGACTTCGCCAGATTCAGGTGCATCCTCCGGACGGCGTCGAAGAATAAACACTTCCTGGAACGAACTGCTGTCTTGATCAAGACTCTTGATGAGGCTCGCACACGAGCGAACAGAGGTCTCATGGCGGCTTCGCAGCTGGCTGTTCCGTTTGCTCAATGCTGCTTGCGTTAACACCTCGAAGGATTAGTACCTGACCTCGTGCTTGCCCAGACAGGCCTTCGACGCTCTGATCCTAGTCCTTTGGGTATGCTATACGAGGGCTGCCTCCAGGCCGAAGGTCCGTCCTAAGCAGACCCCACCTTGCCACCAAGAACGCGAGCCGCCTGCTTGGCTGCGAACTCGCACCCGTGGCGGATGGCCTTCTCTGCCGCGGGACTTATCGCCGTCGGGAACATGACTGGATCATGGGCAAAGTTGTGGAGCACATCCAGCTCCATGTTGGTGACGCCCTCCGCATCCGCCTTGGCCTTGAAGCGCAGCCCTTGCTCGTAGAATCGCTCTAGACTCCCCCACTGCAGGAAGACCGGCGGCAGGTTCAGCAGACTGTGGTTGATGGGCGAGACGTTGAAAAGCACCTCTGGCTCCGTCACACTGCGCAGATACGTCGCCAGGCAGGTATCAGCAAAGCTGGCTGCCAAGAGGCAGTAGGGCGTCTTCTCGTCTCCTCCCGTCTCACTAAAATCCACCAACGGCGAGTAGGCCAGCACCGCCAGCGGCTGCAGCTCCGGGGTTTTCGCGTCGCGAAGACGAATGCAGTTGGAGAGCGACATCTCAGCGCCAGCGCTGTCTCCACTGAAGATCACGTGATCCGGCGCAATGTTCTCGTGCTTCAGCACGTACTGGTACATGTCGAAGCAGTCGTTCACCGCCGTCGGGTACAAGTGCTCCGGAGCCATGCGGTAGTTCGGCAGGAACACGTCCACTGACACGTCCAGCTTGTACTTGTCCTTGAGGATCTGCTGCAGCATCGTGTGCGTCTGATTGGCCAGCTCTACGTCCTGCAGCAGGTCCGATACCACGTAGCCTCCGCCGTGGAAGTGGATAACCACGACGCGGTGCTCCTTCTTTTCTGGGTCGCGGAGCCACATGTGGTCCATGCCATTCGCTTGCAGTTTTTCAGGGATCGTGTTGTGCTTGCGACTGTTGGATTTGAGGATGAATTCCCCGTGCATACGGAACGGCGAACGCAACAGCGGTGCGTTCTCGTCGCCGACGAGGTGGCCATATTCAACGAACGTATACCGCATCATCGTAATGGTGAGTTCGTAGACCAGCGTCCACTCTGGGAAGGTCGGCTTGAAGCCGCGACCGGCATAGGCGGCCAGAATGGACACGACCTTGACCTGCAGCTTGATGGCGACGAACGGGACCAACACCAGCGAGCTCGAGAAGGGCCTGGCTGCGAAGCAGAAGGCCACGAAGGCCAGCACGCACACAACAGCCAGCAAGGCCAGGAGTACGACCCCGACGATGCCACCGAACTGCATCTCGAGGAGGACGAGAAGCGTTGCAACAAAGCCTGTAACGAGTGTAAACTTGAATGCGCTGGCGCAGCTCCAGGCCTGAGGCTTGGGTTCTTCGCCGATGGCCATCGAGCCGTACGCAGTTGTTGACGGCATCGTTACTTGCACCGACGAGGAAAATCAACTGTGACTGGACCTCTCGACCGCGAAAGAGAGAGGAGATCGCTGCGTGCGAGCCGCCGTCAAATCCTTCAGGACGCCCAACCGTCTTCTGGATGGTCCATGAGAGAGCGAAACCTGAGCATGTGCCTGCTTTACCCGATCCGCACACTCTGGTGAGATAAGATGGTGAAGCTCAGCGAGGTATTTGGGACCGAGCATGTGCAGGTTTTCACCTCGAGTTCTAATTCCAGGTTTAGATCGGTCGGCCGAAAGCGGACAGAGCAGGACGTCGCAGTGTCTTGACCTCCCGGGATCGCTCATTGCTCCGTACCGTTCAGAAATGAATCCAAATTGGGCGGACGTGCCCCAGACCCCACTGCAAGCACTCGATTCGTCCTGTAAGACCGCTCGGAGATGGCGAAGCGTGCGATGATTTCCTCACCGAAATCATCGCTTCCCAAGACAACCTCTGACGATTCAACTTCAACGTGAAAGGAATTCTCTGACGGTAGGTCAAGGAGGTTTTGGTTCACGAGACGCCACTTTTCAGGTCGTCCGGCGCTTCCTTCTCTCTGCTGAGGTGGCGGAAGTCCAGCAGAGGCAAAATCAACCGAGTCACTAGCGGTTGCAGCTCCAAGGTGGAGGCAGGAAGGCACATACAAGTGGGTCATCGTCATATCGACGCCAGCACCACCCCTATAGACAGCAACGCTGTTCGGAGAGACCTTCCTCGTGCCACCAGGCGCCAGCATGGCGGTGTAGCCCAGAACCACAAGAAAACGAAAACGATGAAGCACTGGAGAAACGCCCAACCTCCCCTTACTGCTGATTACTGTGCTAGTACACAAGCTCCTAGCCAAAACGTCCACTCGACCGTGCGGTTCTGGATCAAGAGCAGCCAATAACGCGAGCCGCGTGCTTCGCCGCGAACTCACATCCGTGACGAATGCCCTTCTCTGCCGCGGGACTTATCGCCGTCGGGAACATGACTGGGTCATGGGCAAAGTTGTGGAGCACATCCAGCTCCATGTTGGTGACGCCCTCCGCATCCGCTTTGGCCTTGAAGCGCAGCCCTTGCTCGTAGAAACGCTCCAGACTCCCCCACTGCAGGAAGACCGGCGGCAGGTTCAGCAGACTGTGGTTGATGGGCGAGACGTTGAAAAGCACCTCTGGGTCCGTCACACTGCGCAGATACGTCGCCAGGCAGGTATCAGCAAAGCTGGCTGCCAAGAGGCAGTAGGGCGTCTTCTCGTCTCCGCCGGTCTCACTAAAGTCCACCACAGGCGAGTAGGCCAACACCGCCAGCGGCTGCAGCTCGGGGGTTTTCGAGTCACGGAGGCGGATGCAATTGGTGATCGACATCTCGGCACCAGCGCTGTCTCCGCTCAACACGACGTGGTCTGGCGAGATGTTCTCGTGCTTCAGCACGTACTGGTACATGTCGAAGCAGTCGTTCACCGCCGTCGGGTACAAGTGCTCTGGAGCCATGCGGTAGTTGGCCAGCAACACGTCCACCGACACATCCAGCTTGTACTTGTCCTTGAGGATCTGCTGCAGCATCGTGTGCGTCTGGTTGGCCAGCTCCACGTCTTGCAGTGGATCAGAGATCGCGTAGCCTCCGCCGTGGTAATGGATGACCACGACGCGGTGCTCCTTCTTTTCTGGGTCGCGGAGCCACATGTGCTCCATGCCGTTCGCCTGCAGCTTCTCGGGACGCGTGTTGTGCTTGCGGCAGTTGGACTCGAGGATGAATTGACCGTGCATCGCGAACGGCGGCCGCATCAACGCCGCGTTCTCATCGGCGATGACGTGGCCGTAGTCCAAGAACGTGTACCGCATCATCGTGATGGTGAGCTCGTAGGCCAGCGTCCACTCCGGGAAGGTCGGTTTGAAGCCTCGAGCGGCATAAGCGGCCAGGATCGAGACGATCTTGAGCTGCAGGTTGATGGCGATGAGCGGCACCAGCACCAGCGAGCTAGCGAACGGTCTGGCGGCGAAGCAGAAGGCGACGAACAGCAGCGCGTACCCGAGGATCAGCGACGCAAGGAAGATCCAGACGCCGAACTGCATCACGTTGCAGTATGCGAGGAAGACGCCCGCGAGAGCGCAGTACATGCCGAGCGCTACCACCTCTACGCTCATGGTGGTTCCTGCCACAGAGCCGGAGAATCGCGGAATGGCAGTGCCCCACGCAGCCAGAGCCTCTGCCCGCGTTTACGTTGACACGGTGGACAGACCTGCTGGGTCCAGTCCTTGAACCGTTGCGCAGCACAGTGGCTCCGGCGGGATTTGCAGGTTGCAACTTGAGCTGATGCGTGGCATCATGGCATCACAGACAGGCAGTGGCCTGTCTGTCCAGCCAGATGGCCACGTCTGGCAGCCAATCACCAACCTGGCACATGCACCAAGATCCGAGATCCCAGTGCCTGCAGATGATGGAGCTGCTGGCGACTGTAAAAATAGTCCAATGCTACCCTGTCACGACGAAGCCCAGTGCTTCGGCTTTCGCGTCCACTCTACGTGCCTCCATCACCAGCGACGCGAAGCTCGATCGTCAACTGAGTTTCTTCACGATTGATCCAGTAGGCTAACGTGTACACTTGCCTCTTATCTACGTAGCGAGTCTATTATTGCACTCACGACACGCCAGAACGCCAAGCAGTGTTGCTGTTGAGTTACAGTTGCCCCAGCCAACCCACAGTGCGATCAACGCCGCATCCAGACGAAGCGATCGCTTAGTTATCAGCCTCAGGCTCCGGTTCAGAGCGCAGCACACCAGCCGCAAGCTTGGCGATGAACGCGCATCCGTGATGAATTCCCTCCTTGGCAGCGGGGCTCACGTCCGTCGGCAGCATGACGACGTCATGGGGCATGTTTTCCAGCAGATCCACCTCCCAGTTGGTGACGCCTTGCTCCTTCGCCTTGGCTATGATGCGCATGCCTTGCTCGTAGAACCGCTCCAGGGTCCCGTACTGCACAAACATGGGCGGCAGATTGCGGAGGTCGCGGTTGATAAGCGACACTTGCAGACGCTCCTCTGGGTCCATCACCTTGGCCAAATACGTCGTGTGCACCGAGTCCACGAACTTGGCCGGCATGATGCAGTAGGGTGTCTTCTCGTCGCCTCCTTTCTCGTCGAAGTCTACGCTCGGAGAGTACAGCACGCAGCCGAGAGGCAGCAGCTCCGGAGTGGAATCGCGCATGCGCATGCAGTTGGCGAGCGACATCTTGGCACCAGCGCTGTCTCCGCTGAACACGACGTGGTTGGGTGAGATGTTCTCGTGCTTCAGCACGTGCTGGTACATCTCGTAGCAGTCGTTATCCGGCGTCGGGTACGGGTTCTCGGGACTCTTGCGGTAGTTCGCGAGCAACACGTCCACCGACACATCCAACTGATACTTCTCCTTGAGGATCTCCTGCACCATCGTGTGCGTCTGGTTGGCCAGCTCCACGTCCTGCAGCGGGTGAGACATGGCAAAGCCTCCGCCGTGGAAATGGATGACCACGACGCGGTGCTGCTTCTTCTCGGAATCGCGCATCCACATGTGCTCCAAGCCGTTGGCCTCCAGCTTCTCGGGGATCGTGTTGTGCTTCCGGCAGTTGGACTTGAGGATCATTCGGCCATGCATGGCGAATGGCTCCCGCAGCAACGCTGCGTTCTCGAAGGCGATGACTTCCCCGAACTCCTCGAACATGTATCGCATCATCCGACACGTGATCTCAAACGTCAGCGTCCACTGCGGGAAGAGCGGCTTAAAGCCACGACGCACGTACGCGACGACCGTGGACGCGATGTTGAGCTGCAGCTTCACGGCTACGATCGGGACCTCATACAGCGAGAGCACGAGCGGCCGGGCGGCGAAGCAGAAGCCCGCGAACACCAGTGCGTACCCCAGGACCAGCACGGCCGCCACGGTGACGAGCGCGACGGTGACTCCGAGTTGCATCACGTTACAGTACGCCAGGAACACACCGAGAATGGCGCAATACGTGCCCAGCGCAACCAGAGACCCACTCATCCTGCCTGCTCCAACGTCACGACGGAGAGAATGGCGTAATGGAGCCTTCTTTCGCTGCAACTGGCCCGAAAACGAGCATCTCGTGGTGACCAGCAGCAGTTCGCACGCTTTTGTCGCGTGGCGTGAGTGTCACGTCGTCAAGGGCGGCCCACTCCCGCATTTGCGACCGTTGAACGTTCCCACCTCTCCCTCCTGCAGTGTCCACGGGATGGGCACGTCACGAGCTGGACCTGCACTGCACGGGTCCAGTTCAGTGCAGGCCTCCCCTTGCCGTTGTGCATGGGCGTCGTTGGCTTGGCTCCCTGTGCAGTTGCAAGGAGAAGCTGCCACCGCCTCCCAGCCTGGAAGTTCCAGGTACTGATCCTCATTTGCTGGGGTCACGCAGCCCAAAGGCGTGGGCCAATTCCGCTGGCGGTCGGGGAAGACGAGGTCGAGGATCAGATCAGATGAACTGATTCCGCCTTGTTTCTGGAGAGCATCATGCCCGTCTGTTGAAATGTGGGTGAGGGACAAAGCCGGTACTCAATATTATTGACGTGCTTATATTGCTGGGTCATTGTTTATCTGTTTTTCAATTTCCGGTCAATAAATTGAATTCTCAGCCTTATGCAAAAGAAAATGGATACGGCATTGGCACAGAGCTTGAGCGAGCAGGGAGGCCGCGCACACCACGCAAAGGTGCGCGAAGCACGCGGTGTGTACACCGGACAAGGCGAGCAGAAGACCCTTCTGATATCATAGCAACATATATATTTCAATTATCTCTTATTGGGTCAGTTTTGACTCCACGAAAATGCCCGCCAGCGAGATAGTAATACACTGGATGCAGTACTATTTGGAACTACTATTTCTGCTTTTATTACATTTTGGTACGGTGGATGTACCTGATTATTCAAGAGTACTATGATACGCTCCGTGTCTGAAAAAGCGTCCGACTCGCTTCGCGCCTCTGTCGTCCTTTAAACCCGCACACGGCTGGCTTTTGACCCGACAAGGCAGCACAACTGACTTATCACCAGTGATATCACTGGTGAGCTCACACGCGCTCGTCGGAATCTCGTTCTCTTTGGCAACAGTGGCGACTGCAGCTGAGACCTGCCACCCAACAGCGCACGCCTGACCAACGGGCAACGGGTGACTGCATAGTGCAGCATGTGCCGCCTTTAATTTTCGCTGCTGGCCTTGCAAGCGTAGAAACCGAGCGTTGCTACTTGCGACCTCGCACAAGGTCTGCGCATTGACACGAAACTGTCTCTACCTGAAGGCCTCGGACTCTCCAGTAAAGGACCATGTGACCACGACGTGCACACGAAGATTTACACTGGAAGAAAGCACTCCGCCTCGTGACGATTGGTCCCGCGATCCGTTGCGTCGATGGGACGGAGCGTCCTGCTTCCCTCGGCAACGGTTAGTTACAGTACACGTAGGATAGGAGCCTCAACGAAGTGTGACGTTCGTGCCTTCGCCCTTCGTTAGCGTCTCTCTCTGCAGCAGAGACCGAGTCTCTCTGTCCCCACACTGACCTCGCCGCGTCCCTCACTTCGCTTCCTTCCTGCTGACCAACACCGCTCCCCTCTTGTCGCCAGCCATGGAGTTCAAAAACTTCCGCCATGGCGCGAAGAAAGCGCCGTTCGCGAATCCGTACCCGCCGATGGTGCTGAGCGCCAAGGAGAAGAAGCAGCTTCGCCAGTTGGCCAAGGACCTCGTGGAGGTGAACATTGATGGCTACGAGGAGTTCCTCTACGACAACAACGGCAAGCTGCCGGAGAGCGAGTGGAAGTTCTTCCGGCGCGACCAGCAGGTCGAAACGTACCTGCGTCGTCGGGAGAAGTACAATCTGCGAGGCTTCGGCGCCACCAAGAGGTTCCGTCGTGGCTCGGACACGGCCAGCAGCGCCAGTACGAGCAGCACTCGCAGCGAAGAGTTGTCATCGCTGGACGTGGCTGACATCCGGTCCATCGGCTCCAGAGACGGCACCATCGAGGACGCCGTCTACGGCGCCATGGGTCCCACCACGGAGACCATGCGGTACAAATCCGTGTACGTCCAAGACGGGATCGAGGACTGCAATGTGTTGGCGATTATCGACAACGTGACGGTAGCTGAGCCCTTTACGTCCCTTACGATTCGTTGGCGAGTGACGGAGAACCCGCCGATCGTCCGCAGCATTCTCAAGAGCTACGACCACGTGTATCTGGAGGCCACGGGCTTCACGCATCTGAGTAACGGCGAGCGTGTGGCTTTCCATCTCCTGCACTCGATCGATTTCCCCAGTGCGACGTACTCCCTGCCGAACTATTCGCGTGGCCAAGTAGCTGCGATCGGCTTGTGGCGGCAGAAGGAGCCGAACGTCGTCGAAATCCACGGTCGCGGCGTGTTCGCGCTGCCTTTCGAACGCGCTCGAGCGCTCTTCGTGCCGGTCGTGACGACGTCCATGTCCAAGTCCGTCATGCACATTTTCTACGCGGCGCACATGAAGAAGCTGCGGTGGGCGCTCAACGAGCGGAGGACGCAGATTTTGCCTCGCGCTCAGTCGAGTATGGACAGCGTCTGCAGTGTCTGCAACAAGAAGCGGCTGCTGCACAAGGGCGACAGCTGCGATCTCTGTGGAGAACTCGTGTGCTCCGTGTGCCGCATCACGCACAAGATCGCGTCCGTGGAGCTGGACAACAAGATGCGCTGGACCAAGGTCCACGTGTGTCCCTTCTGCATGACCAAGGTCATCAACACGGACACGGCGGCGACGGTGCGAGCAGAGATCGAGGCTGGCTGGTACGACCGCTTCCCGTAGGGTAGGGGCGACGGATGGCCAGGTAGATTCACTCTCAAGAGAGTGATTTGTAGTAGTTGTGTATGGAAAACCGCTCTGAATGACGCAGGTAGGTTGGATTTCTGTGGTTTCGGTCGGTGCCAGGCATGTGCATTTTCAACCAGGGTGCAGAGACCGAGCGTGAGGAAACACATGTTGCTGGTTGACACGAGGCTGTCAGTGTCTCTGATAGCCCATCGGTCGGTCACCACGACGTGCAACGCGATTGATTGTGTTCCTTTACGTCGAGTCAACTGAAATCTCCGAGTTGCGACTGCTGCGAAGGGGGACCAGGCACAAAAAGACGGCAAAAAGCGAGCGTTTGTCCGTCGTCGACGCTGTAACGCTACCATTCGCTCCCTCGCTTCTGGCCGCTCGCTCGAGCGAGGGGTCGACCACCGTTCACTTCGCCTTCACTTCATTCCCCAATAGACGCCGTATCCGCCGCTTCGACGGACCGCAATGGAGTTCAAAGACCTCCGCCATGCGCTCAACAAGGCGCCGTTCGCGAGTCCGTACCCGCCGATGGTACTGACTGGCAAGGAGAAGAACGCGTTGCGGAAGCTGGCGGAGAACCTGGTGGCGGTCAACGTGGACGGCTACGAAGAGTTCCTGTTTGAAAACAAGGGCAAACTCCCGGAGAGTGAGTGGAAGTTCGCTCGCCGCGACGAGCAGGTCGAAACGTACCTGCGTCGTCGCGAGAATTACAGTTTACGTGGCTTTGGCGCCCCCAAGAAGTTCCGTCGCGGGTCCGACGGAAATACCGACTCGAGCAGTACACGGAGCGAAGAGCTCTCGTCGCTGGACGTGGCTGACATCCGGTCCATCGGCTCCAGAGACGGCACCATCGAGGACGCCGTCTACGGCGCCATGGGTCCCACCACGGAGACCATGCGGTACAAATCCGTGTACGTCCAAGACGGGATCGAGGACTGCAATGTGTTGGCGATTATCGACAACGTGACAGACTCTGAACCTTTCACGTCTCTCACGATCCGTTGGCGAGTGACAGAGAACCCACCGATCCTCCGTTCGCTCCTCAAGAGCTACGACCACGTGTATCTAGACGCCACAGGCTTCACCCAACTGAGCAATGGCGAGCGTGTGGGGTTCCACCTCCTGCACTCCGTTGACTTCCCGACCGCGACGCCTCCGCTGCCCAACTACTCGCGTGGCCAAGTGGCTGCCATCGGCTTCTGGCGCCAAATGGACCCGAAGATCGTGCAGATCCACGGCCACGGGGTCTTCGCGCTACCCTTCGAGCGCGCTCGAGCGCTCTTCGTGCCGGTGGTGTCGACGTCCATGTCCAAGTCCGTCATGCACATTTTCTACGCGGCGCACATGAAGAAGCTGCGGTGGGCGCTCACTGAACGCCGAACGCAGATCCTGCCTCGAGCCAAATCCAGTGCCGCCGACGTCTGCAGCGTCTGCAACAAGAAGCGACTGATTCACAAGGGCGACAGCTGCGAACTCTGTGGAGAACTCGTGTGTACACTATGCCACATCACGCACAAGGTGGCGTCGGTGGCGCCAGACAACAAGATGCACTGGACGAAGGTCCATGTGTGTCCCTTCTGCATGACCAAGATCGTCAACGCCGAGGCGGCGGCCACTGTACGCGCGGAGATCGCGGCGGGTGAGTATGACCGCTTCCCATAGTAATGCGAGGGTCCAACTAGAGAAGGCTGGGAGTGCGTATAAATGAATGTACTTGTAGTTAGATCCTCGGCTTCTTCGGGCCAGCAGAGGTTGCCTGTTGTTTATGCAGAATTCTCGAGTCCTGCTTCTTGCGGCAGCGATTCCTTCGATGAGCCGCGTGACACCTTTACTATCAGGTAAGAGGACGACTCGCTGGCTATAACACAGGCCCGTACTCGCCCGTCATGATCTCCGAGCACACGGTCTCTGCGGGGTCGGAGTTCGTGACCTTCAACATGCAAAACGGACACACGTGCACCTTCATCCAGTGCAACGAGTTGTCCAGCTCCACCGACGCCACCTTATGCGAGACGCGACACGGCTTGCACACCGGTTCTCCGCACAGATCGCAGCTCACGCCCTTGTGCAGCAGCCGCTTCTTGGTGCAGACAGTGCAGGCGCGATGGGCGCTCCAGTCGGGACGGAACAGCATCTCCATCTTGCGCTCCCGCACCGCCCACCGCAGCTTCTTCATGTGCGACACATACAGCGAGTGCATCAGGGACTTGGCCAGGGCCGTGGAGAACACAGGCACGAAGAGCGACCGCACGCGCTCGAAGGGTAGCGAGAAGACCCCGTGGCCATGAAACTCCACGGTTTTCGGACCCGTTTGACGCCAGAACTCGATCGAAGCCACCTGACTCCGGGTGAAGTTTGGCAGCGGACGAGCCGCCGACTGGAAGTCCACCGAGTGCACGAGATGGAACGCCACTCGTTCGCCGCTGCTCAGCCTCGTGAAGCCCGTGGCGTCCAGATACACATGGTCGTAGCTCTTGAGCACCTTCCGGAGAAACGGCGGGTTCTCCATCGCTTTCCAGCGGATCGTGAGCGACGTGAAGGGCTTGGCTTCCGTCACATTGTCGATCACGGCCAGTACATTGCAGTCCTCGACGCCGTCGCGGATGTACGCGGATTTGTACCGCATGGTCTCGGTAGTGGGGCCCATGACGCCGTAAATGGCGTCCTCGACCGTGCCATCTCGCGAGCCAATAGATCGGATTTCGGTCACGCCCAGTGAGCCCAGCTCCTCACTGTACGTGGTGCTGGTGGATCTCGTGGCCGTGTTCACGTCCGAGCCACTCCGGAAGGTCCTGGTGGCTCCGAAACCTCGAGACGAGCAATTCTCTCCACGACGCAAGTACGTCTCGACTTGCTGGTCGCGACGGAAGAACTTCCATTCGCTCGGAGGCAGCTTGCCGTGGTTGTCGTACAGGAACTCTTCGTACTCGTCCACTTTGATGGTCACCAGGTCCTTGGAGAGTTGTTGAAGCTGCTTCTTCTCTCCCACACTCAGCACCAGCGACGGATACGGATTGGTGAACGGCGCCTTGGGAGCTCCACGTCGGCTCTTCTTGAACGCCATGGCAGACCGGAGGGTGGCAGGCAGGCAATGCGGTGGATGCTGCTCGGCTGGAAGAATGTAAAGTGAACGATCGATGGAGTGGAGCGAGTGAGTCGGTGACGTGAGTGAACAAGGGGGAAGCCCATTATTGTTGGTGTGGCGGATCCACGAAGACGCGTGTGCCGTCGTCTTTGTGCAGAGGCCATTTTGTGGAAAGCGGACTGAACTGCAGCCAGTGGCATTGAGGCCCATCCTGGTCATGCTAAGCGCATGCGACGGGTTGTTAGCGGCCGGTACTCAAAGGGTTAGCGGAATGTAAAGCACCGAGACTTTGTCAGAGTCGCCCACGCACCAACCGGCGGGTGCCACTCGCTGACATCTCAGAAGGAATGCGTGAAATCCCCAGTTGGATTGCGGTGAGGCCCACCTATCATACCAGCCAATGATCACGATCCGTCGTCACGACGCTGAGGCGGTTCCAAGCTGGCATCGATGCCACATCGGTAGAGGCAAGAGGGCGACTAGTGCGTGCTTGGAAGCAACCCACCAGAACATCGGCCAACGACCGGAGGGGAGACGCTCGCCTTCAGCCTGTCGCGTTGAAGTTGAGAAAAGAAGTCTGGAACGGAACTTTACACAGCAACACGCGCGCTTTGGAGTCGGCAGCCATGGTAACACATGGAATGTTTCCTATCTTGTGCATAAGGTTTCAGTAATCTACAGTCTTCCCTCCAGCAGATGATATTACGCGATAAATGATAATAATCTGCGATTGATCAGATACCATTTTGCACAAACGGTAGGGTGAACCTCACCAGCAAATTATATTTTCCCAAATGTGATAAACAAAGCCGTGCCAACACAGAGAAGCTCTGGATTGAGTGCGAGCTCTCAGACCCAATCAGACCATCAATCATACCCCCGGATAGAAGTGGGGGCCCGGCGACTTGGTTTTGCCGTCTCGGCCAGCAGGCGTCGGCCTCGAAACTGATGTTGCCACTGCCAACTTTCCCCTCGCTGGGGTCAGCGTTGATTTGATGCGCCAACCGATGCTGGCGCGATGAGGCGGCATCTCGAACTCATCGAGGATCCTTGGATCGTAGCTGACGTCAGAACGCTTGCTACTCTCTTTGGCCTCGAACGTCGTGGTTGTATGGAAGTGGTTTGAGTGTAACCTAAGATTAGCGATTCTCTTTCATGAAAACGACGCAGGTAATGGGTTGCTACAGGTATTTAGAGAGACAAATTATACATTTTCATCATATGGTGCTCATTATAAATGTTAGACTCCAAACAAACGCATTTCTGCAGGTATTCTATCTCAAAGTGACCCACAGACGGCATTCACATTAGATGCTTCAGATTATTAGATGTAGAGGCTAATTTTAGATTCAACAAGTAATTTCACAGTCCCAGCATTTGTAAACTATTAACTTTTGGTGGTGAGTCAGACCTAGTGTTGAGATTTCACATTTACAAAACAGTGAAAATTGTTTAAAACAATTAACACCAAAATTTCAAACTGTTTTAAGCAGTGTGAAAACTCGTAAACTTCAAACGCAAAGAGAAAACGAAATATA